>PVIH01008102.1:0-78170 GCA_004025045.1 Sigmodon hispidus
TTGTTCATTTGTTTTGCTTTGTTTTTCTTGAGTGAACAGGATAAATGCTGGGCGCTTGACGCTGGTGTAACTAGTACGCATAACCAATACCCAGTCCCTATGTAAGCAAACGTTGCTGTCCACCTGAGCGCAGGCTGGTAGGCAGGGTTTTTGGCACGCCCCTACTAAAAGTCATTCTGTCCCCTGCTGGTTTAATATCCGACCTCTACAGTCTCCTTTTGCTTAGGCTTTTCCCTTAGAGCCCCCAGGAGAGTCCCGCCTGCACCGAAAGCCACAGCCTGCCAGGAGGAGACGCCTCACACTGAGAGGTTAATAAGGACTGACGCAGACACAGGGCCATGGCACCACCCCTGAAGGCATGGATTGTGCCAGCGAGGCAGAAATCCCCCTCCGGAGACTGATCTATCCCCACCCCCAGCTCCCCACGCGGGACCTCGGGGCTGGAAACCCCTTCTTTGCGCCTTGGTTCCATCCCTGAGGACTAGCTGTATCTAGGCCTGGAAGTAGGGGAGTCAGGAAGGCACAGAGGGGTGCAATGTTGGGTTCCTCGGACTCTAGGGCAGCATCCGCGCGGCGGGAGAGCGCTGGCGCGCAGGCTTGCAAGAAAAGCCCGTAACGACTCACAGTTGCACGGCTGGAACCCTGAGTAGACCAAGCCTGTTTTTATTAATAACCTCAAATACCTCATTATGCTTATGCTGCCTGCCCATGGAAAAGAAAAGGGCATTCTTGAAATCGCCGGAAATGTAATAATATTCATTAAAGTCGTTCCTAATTATATGATTTAATCAAGCGTGGTGGGCCTGCGCTTTGCTCTTGCCTGCAAGAAAACCGAAGATGGTGTTACTATTGATGGTGGTGGTATGACCTGGTCCTGGCTTCCAGTAAGACTTCCAGCATTTCAGCTGAGGCCCAGTCCCCCTCAGTTGGATTTAGGGGCTCCCCCCCTGGGGACAGGTTTCCCTGGAAAGGCAGCCTAGTTGTGAGTACGGATAAGATTCAGGCCTAGTCCCAAGCAAGGCCTAAGCTACCCCTGGAGCTGGGCAGAATTTCTTCTGGCCCTAGGGAGCATCTGTGTTCCCGGGGGAACACCAGAGAGGCTTTCTGGGAAAGCAAAACTTCGGGTCCCGCCCCCTCCAGGGCTGAGTCCCGCGCAGGGCCGGGAGCAGAAACAAAGAGTGAGATGTGCCTCCGGACTGCCTTTTTACCCCCTCAGCCTGGAAGGCATCCCAGAGAGCCCTTTCCCCCCTGTCCCCACCCCCAAGGCACAGAGGAAAGAGGAGCCAAGGGCCCAGCGGGCCTGCGTGGTTGTCGTGCCCCGCACCACTTTAGAGAGCAGGTTAAATGGGCAAGATCAGGAGGGAAGGCCAGGTCCCACCCAGCCTCGGGTTCTCTATGGGGGCCAGAAATTGTTTCCTTGTCTGGTCACTATTTGCAGGAACGTCTTGGGGGGGGGGGTCGGGAGAACAAACAAACAAACAAACAAACAAAAAAGAACCAGGCCTGCCGCTGCTTGACTCATCTGTCCAGACGTGAAACTTGGCCGCGTGGTCTCAGCGCACTGCTGGAGGATGGGGCCCTCTTCCCTCCTTTTAGTTGGCGCATTGGGGTTCTCGCCTCCCGCCAAGTCCTTTGTCTGGATGGGGGCTGTCAGGCTCTGTCATCGCGGCTTGCCCTCCTCCTTTCCCCAACCTCTACCCCCTCCACTAACTTCCTTTTCTTTTTTCTTTCCTCCTTGGATGGATAGTCACAGGCCCCAGCTGCAGCACACGGAGTGTCTGCCCCTCCTGTTGAGACTGCCCGCTGCCCCGCGGGTCGCTAGGATATATCTCGGTGCCCAGGGTTTTGTTTCTGGGCTTCTCCTTTAGACCAAAACTTGTCTCATGGTTTTGGGGAGCTTTGCTTTACACTCTCAGTAACAGCAATACACTGAATTAAGGAAGATGGAGTTCTATTATATTTAAACGTTCAAAAGAAAGGGCGCAATTACGCGCTCTTTGCAAAATTCTGCTCCTGCCAACCACCCCGCTATTACTATGGGCTCTCCTAATTTTTTTTTTATTGCAGTAAAATGACAACATTCACTATATGACCCATGTTTTTGTGTATACTTCTGTGATACTAAACAAACTCGTAAATACCCACAATGCTGTGCCCATCTTCAGAACTCATTAAAAAAAAAAAAAAAAAAGGGAACCAGTTTTTGCTTCTATCTCTTTACTTTTCTTTCTCACCCTCTTTTTACTTCCAGCCTCTGTTCCATTGCCTGTCTGAACACACCTGGAAGGTTCAGGGGTAAGGCAGTCCCTCATATCCCAGTGTTCTGGTGGCTTCCAGGAGTAAAACCTTCAGGTGAGAATAGGGATCCTCCAGTCACCAAGTGAAATAATGGAGATGCCTACATGCTGCCACCTGTTCATATAGGGAAGGACTGAAGTCCACAGAGAAAATGAATGTTTTCAGTCTGACTCGATGCTCACAATCGAGCAAGTGGCCTGGGAACCACTTGGTCCTGTGTTTTAGTGCACCTATGGTTCGTTCCATCAATTCCCTAGTGTTTTAAGAAAGGTGGTACCAGAATTCTGTTTGTTTTATTGTGACTTTGTTGTTGCTGTTTTGAAATCAGGGATCAAGCATCTCACCTCGACTCTCCTCCTCCTCTTCCTCCTCCTTCCCCCATGCTCTCTCCATTGCCACTGAGCCACACCCCTAGCCCCAAGATTTGACAGCAGATAGCCCTGTGTTCAGATCCTAACTCCACTCACTTTCTGAGCTAGTGTGTTATGGACTCCCTGGGAGCAGTGCCATTCTTTTTCAAACAGAAGGAACATCTACCTAATGAGTTTCCTGCAAGGGCTTTTTGTGAGCTAATGAGCACAAAGGCCTGGTGCTGAATAGACTCAGTAAGCAGAGGCTAACAGGCTCACCCTCCTCTGCCGCTGAGTCCCTAGGTTTGCTCACAGCTGCGCCCTCCCTGCACAGGTGCTTTGGTACTTCTGGCACCCACATTTTGCTTGCTTCTGCTAACAGCAGCAACATCTGTGCAGTTGTCAAGGTAAAAGGAGAGAGAGAATAGACGATACAATAGCTAGAGGAGGCATGTTTAAGGGCAGTGTGATCTACTCAACAAAACTCTCATACAGGGAGAGAGAAAAGAGAAGAAAGAGGGAAAGAGAGGAGGAGGAAACGAAGAAAAAATGAAAGAAAAAGAAAATATACCTGGTCATAGAAAGTAAAGCAATGGCAGGAAGTAAAAGAATAATAAAGGACTTTCTAGTACTTTCCAGAAATACTGCTTCCCCACACTTCATGAAAGGGCTGTTTTCTTTGTTTTTGTAGAGTGCAAACATAGATAGCCATCTTCATTCCAGACTGTGATTCATTTATTTTGGAGCCAGGGTCTCAGGTATCCTGGGCTGTCCTCACACTCTCCATATAGTTCACGCTGACCTTGACCTTGAATGTTCGATCCTCTTGCTTCTATTTTCCAGTGCTAGAATTCGAACCCATCCACCACAAAAGAGGTCATCTGGGGATGGAACTCAAGGCTGCAGGAACACTAGTTAAGCTGTACCTGGAACTCCACTCCAACTCTACTCTCGGGTTTCATTTTGCTATTTTGCGATAGTGGTTGAAACCAAGGGCTTTCCCTAGTATACGAAGAATCTCCAGCCACTACCTCCATTTCACACATCCCCAACACACACACACACACACACACACACACACACACACACACGTCTTGACTTCAAAAAGGTAGGGCATTCTAGGTTTCCATAGCAGGCATATAACTCTACATGCACCTTGCTTTCTGGTCCACATGCTATTTTCTGCCGTAGTAAAGGTTGTTTGGGGTGAGGTTGCTTAATGAGGCCAACCTCACTCCAAGCATAGAAAGAGGAACCTCCCATCCCCAGACCCCAAACCCCAAACCAAGCTGCATGACTGAAGGTCACCTCCAACCCTTGCTTGTGGGTGGTAGTCTGTGCACACCCCTTGCATCAAGCCGTTCTGCCAAGTGGCTCTTCCCACAAGAGTGAATGGGCATCCTTCTGATATGATGAGCTATTCAATAGCAAAAGCTCTAACTAACCCTTTCAATTAATTGATATTCCTATAGCTAAAAGCATAACAGGCTTTGATTACATGCTAACTAGAATGAAGCATAATCCTGAGTTAATTATGTGGAGATAATTTTATAATTATATCATTCCGTTTAAGAAGCAACGTGTTGTTAACTTCCAATTTCAACAGGAGTGACTATTGAAAAGGCATCCATCAAAAAGCCTCTTGAGCTGTGGGTTGTCTAACAGTAAGCAGTGGTCACTTGTGAGTAAGAGAAAGTGGAAATCATTCCCTAGGGAATCACAGAAGAGGCTTGTCTGAGCAGAGTACTGCCCAGCATTGCCCTTGCCTGCTCCCTGGTGCTAACACAGTCTTCATGTCTGGTCTCGGCAGCTTGGATGTGCAAGTGATGCCCATAGGGCTGGTGAGTCCTGGAGGAATGCCAGGCCTTTCAGCCTCTTCAATAGGATATCAGTAGAGTGTGAGCGTGGGCTGAAGGTCAATGCCCAGGCACCCCACAAGTGGTCCGTTTTCATTTCTTGCAGAGAGTAGCTGCCACAGACTCCAAGGCCAGGCATGATAGAAACTATGCCGGAGATGGTCTTCTGTCCTCCTTACCCTGTGGTACCACCCTCCATGCTGAAAGAGGCAACTGTTATCAGGTATCATTCTGGGGTGATTTGGGGCTTCCTCTGATGACTGGATAGCCTTTCTAAGTGCTCCTGAGGGATATGTGGTAGACTGCCACAATATGGCCAATGTGGTCACTTGTGAGAAAAACTGGAAAACATTTTCTGGGAGATTTACATAAGCTGAAGGTTTGCATGAGGAAAGCCCAGCATCACCCTTTTTCCAGGGCTGCTGCCCATCTTTGTATTTATTCTGGGCAGCTCCCCAGGCTGAAAGAGAGAGAGAGAGAGAGAGAGAGAGAGAGAGAGAGAGAGAGAGAGAGAGAGAGAAACTTAGTTGTAATGTTCTTACTTTTCCTTTTAAGGTAATCAGAATCCAATTAGACTCAAGGAATTTTCCTTTGCCTATTATACTTCCTGATCATGGGATAGCCTGGTGGAGGGTCAACATTCGTGTGGAGAGAGACACCTCTCACACTGAGATGGGAGTACCACATGGAAATAAAAATAGCTTAGTGAGTAAGGAAGTAACACCAACATACAGGGGTCACAGTCCCAAGTAGCTTGAGCTTATGTGTGATTCTGGAATGGACATGTCCCCACCCCCTGAGGCTGGCAGAAGTCATACACACCCTTTCACATAGGTAAGAACAGCTATGGGCCCAAACTTAGCCCATTCATTGCTTTCACTTTATGAAGATTTGCAGCCCCCACTCCACCCCATCTCCAAACCCTCCCTCCCCCCAACAGGGATATTTTCATTCGTTCTTTTTAAAGAAATGCTTCCTGGTCAAACTTGAATATGCAATGAGGCACTGGAGCTTTGTGGCGGAAATATAATTAAACTGGTGAGAGATGTAAAAGATGGAGAATGGGATGACATCAGGCTGATTTCACACTTGGCAGTCGGATAGCTGGGCCCAAGCCGTTCCTGCCACGCAAGGCAGATCAAAGTGCCCTGCCACCACTAAAAAGGCAAAAGGAGACTTAAGTATGCTAATCCCCAGGACAAATATATTTTAATCTTGTTAGAATACAAGTTAATGCTGCAGTGCAATGGCTGAACTTGGTCAGGGAGTAGAGACCTATTTTTATTTTAGCTATGAATAAGGTGAACCGTTTGGTCTTACTCATCAGTCATAAAAGTACATTTACAACATGAACCCCTCTTTGGTCTGTGCTAGCCACCTTAAGCTTCCCCGGCCGTGGGCAGGGATTCTGGAGGCCCTAGATGGGCCTGGTCCTTAAATAGGATTGCCTCTCCATAGTCTTTCTGCAGAGGGTCCTGACAGCTCAGCTCATTTGGTGGGAGAGAACCAGGAAAACTCTGAAATTAATTAAAAGATCCTCCTAAGCCATTTGTTTCCCTTTAGGCCTGTGGTTTGACATCCAGACCAGTTTCTTCTCTCAGACCTCTCACTTTAATTTTTACAACATCAATTTTCATTACTATTAATTATTTGCTCAGCTCCATCCGTATATTTGGTGTGGTGAGATTAGCAAGGAAGCTCTTACGTTTAACCTCCCAGTGATGGTGAATGTGAAGCTCTCTCTCTCTCTCTCTCTCTCTCTCTCTCTCTCTCTCTCTCTGTGTGTGTGTGTGTGTGTGTGTGTGTACCCTCAGTCACACAAAAGAAAAAAAAATTACCTATAGTGCTTTCCAGCCATGGATAGCATACTGTACAGAATCACAAATGCATCTGAACAGCTGCCTGTGAGCCCGTGTGTGTATAAGAGAGCAGTATGCCGGCGCCCTGCGCAGCTGAGCTGTGAGGTCACAGAAGGTTAAACTGCCCTGCAGAACCTGCCTGCTGAATATTGCTGATGGCAGCCGTCTAAAAGGCAATTTCTGTCTCTCTGCTCCAGGGGGTGTTAGAATTCCATCCGCCTCAGGCAGAAACCTTGCTTCCTTGACTGGGAGCCTCTTCTTACATCCCACAACCGCTTGGGTCCTCAGCAGTGTAATGGGGCAGGCAAAGCTGAAGCACTCAGTCTCCTGGACCTGGTGCAAAGGGCTATGAAGCTGCTGCAGGAAAAGGCGTCACTCTCACCCATCCCAAGTATGCACTGAGTACCCAGGCACGGAATTACCCAAACACCGCACCAAATGACAAAGTTCAAAGTGCTTGGGTTGGGAAACTAAAGGAAGCAAGAAGGGATATGAAACAGGAAGAGCCCACAGTCCTGGTCCTATCAGCCTCCTCACCCCACCCCACCCCAAGCATCTGTCACTCCAATGCTTCTTCCCTGTATCTGTCCCCCAAACCAGGATTTTCAGACACTTTTAACATCCTTCTGATTTGTTTTCTTGCTGTGCTGGGGTTGAAACCCAGAGCATCACACATGCTAATTAAGTGCTGTATCACGGAGTCACAGCCCAGCCCTCTTTCTGGCTTAAATATTAATACTTAAAATGTATTCAGTCCCTGCTATGTGCTAGAGTATTTATTCACTGAGACCCTATAGGGTCTACAGGCTATGGAACTTAACTAAGAATCCATGCTATAGGTCTGGAGGTGGAAGTCAGCCTCTCTGGCTGGCAGTCCCCTGTGCCCTTGGCTATGAGACTCACCTCTCTAGACTACGGCTGACTCTGTGGCCACATGAAGCTAGTGGGTCTCCCTTATATAAGGACACCTTCTTAGAATACCAGTCATTTTGGATTTATTGCCTGTTTTAATATGACAGCCCCCCTCCCTTAGTTTTATTACATCATTCACTAACCTTACTTCCAAATAAGGTCATATTTTCAGGTTCATGAATGTGGGGGACAATATTCAGCCCAGAACAGCCCAAACCAGCCACATCCTAAAGATTTCTCTCTTCTCATAGTCCATCCTGTTGTTATTCCCATCAGCTCCCATGAAGGTGACTGAGCTGGGAGGTGGGGAATATGTGACCTTACCCTTAGACTCTGTCAGGGGTGAATGAGGAATTGTTATGTCACCAGTGATATGCTTGGGCCTAGCTACACTGCATATATGAGTTCTGCAAGCCGGAGACACTGTTCTGGATCCTTTCAAAAAACAACCAGTGCTCACTCTTAACTGCTGAGCTATTTCTCCAGCCCTGTGTAGCCCTAGCTGTCCTGGAATACTCTGTAGACCAGGCTGGCTTTGAACTCATAGAGATTTGCCTGCTTCTGGCCCCTCCCCCAGTGCTGGGATTATAGAAGCATGCCACCACTGTCTAGCATCATTTTTTTTTCTTCCATCTTCTGGGGATAATAAAAAAGTTGAGAGCCAAGACATTGTGGTACTGTTCTGTGCGATTGTCAAGGTTTTAAATCCATGTTAGATTTGCTAAGATACATCCCTGAACAAGGCTATGTCCACCGCAAGGAAGGAATGTGCTCCTCTGCTTTGCACTCAAGTGCTACCCACTCACCAAGGTTTGTCCCAGAGGAGAAGACTTTCTCCAATTTGTACAATAGTATTCAGGATGCAGAGAAGGATGGGGGGCTCAGAAGAGGAAGGGAAAAGGCACAAGCTCTGCACTGAAGAGAAGTGAGGACCAATGTCTTCCTATTGGACACAATGAAGTCCAATCAGAAACATAGGTTGTGCCTGGGGCTGGGGAGATAGCTCAGTGGTTAAAACCATTGGTTGCTCTTGCAGGGGACCTGGGTTGGGTTCCCGGTACCCACACCAGGGCTTCACAACCACCCACCTTTAATGACAGCTCTAGGGCACCCTATGCCCCTTCTGGCCTTTGTGGGTACCTGTACTTTTTTGCACATACTCAGTCACAGGCACAAACACACATAGACACACTAATGCTGACATGAGTTAGGGGAAAAAAACACAAAAACCAGGCAGTGGTAGCTCACATCTTTAATCCTGGCACTTGAGAGGCAGAGGCAGGTAGATTTCTGTGAGTTGGGGGTGGGATTTGCAGTTTGAGTTCCAGGTTTGCAGAATGAGTTCCAGGACAGCCAAGGATTCGAAGGGGAAAAAAACCTATCTCAAAAAACCAAAGGGGGGAAAAGTTTTTTAAAAGATACAAATGTTAATAATTGTTTATTCAGAGAGTTATTTTTACAGAAAGAATGTGTAATTATTTATAATAGGGTGTGTAGATTTGTGTGTGTGTGTGTGTGTGTGTGTATGTGTGTGTGTGTTCTTCTCTTATTCCCACTTCCCATTTTAGAGATAAATTTCATTATGTAGCCCTGGCTGACCTGGAAGTTGCTATATAGACCAGGTTGGCCTCAAACTCAGAGGTCCTTCTGCCTCTACCTCCTTAGTGCTGGCATGAAAGCTGTGTGCCACCATGCCCACCTTCTTCCTCCTTCTTGGCATTGTTTCATTACATAGCCTAGGCTGACTCTGGACTTAGGATTTTTCCTGTCTCAGCCTCCCGAGTACTGCAATTACAAGGTATGCTTCCATGTCCAGTTATGTGTGTGTACATATATACCTACACATACATGTGCATATGTTCTTTATTGTACTAATGTGCTATATGTGTGTATGTACACACATACATACACACACACACTCCCACATGCTCTTTATAATACTGAGTGCTATAGAACACTATCCTGTGAGCAAAGAAGCCATTGTCTTTCCAAAGTCTGTTATACACACTTGCAAGGGCCCATGGGGTCATGCTTGCTCATTGTTAGCATTCTCACAGAGAAGGAGTGGAGAGGCTCAGCGGACCTCTTTGCCATTTTCATGATATTCCACCCTAACTGCACATGCCTCAGGGTTTGGGTATCATTTTGTGCTAGAGTATATGTAGGGGAGGTTAACAGAATGGGGACTCTGCTACACAGCCATGAGGAACCGTCTTCCATGCTGGTGGCCTTGTCCATCCACACTTCTGTCAGTCACTCCCCACTCACACTCTGTCATACCAACAACTGTATTGCTACTCTAGGGAGAGCTTGGGGGAGTCCAGTTTTGGTTCATTGTCTCCCCAGGGAAGAAATTCTAGAAACACAAGGACCAAGTCCAGAGCACACAGTCCACAAGAAGCTACGTTCCAGCTCTGGAGTAGTTGCCTGCCCTCCTTGCCTTCCCTCGGGATGTCTAGTGAGACATCAGCTTTCCCTCTTGGCTGTGGGCTTGCTCTGGCCAGAGTCCTGTGAGCTGATGTTCTGGCCTCACCTTGCTTTCTGTTGCTGTGAGAGGTTGCTTGGCGAGGAGAGGGTAATTTAGCTTACATGTCTGATCACAGTCCAGCATAGAGGGAAATCAGGCCAGGAATCTAGAAGCAGAAACTGAAGCACAGGCCAGGGAGGAATGCTGCTTACTGGCTTGCTCCTCATGCTTTGCTCATCTTGTTTTCTTATACCATCCAGGACTACCTGCCCAGGAGTGGCACCTTCCACAGTGGGCTGGGCCCACCACATCAGTCACTCAATCAAGAAAACACCTTCGCAGACTTGCCTTCAGGCAATGTGATAGAGGCAATTCCTTGGCTGACAGTCCCTTGTCCCAGTGTCCTGTGTCAAACCGATAAGAAACTAAGCAGTACATGTGCTTTGGTGACAAGTGTAGGATAGAGAGCATGCTAAGATGGTCCAGATGCCAAGATGATTACTGTGACACACATTTTGGTCTGCCTGCATCCGGGTTACCCAGCTCTCCACCTACAGCTGCAGCAAACACCACCTTCTTCATGCTCAGCTCGGAGGACATTGGGATGTAGAGAGCCCTCCCTTAAAACTCATTGTTTGATGCTTCTGGGAATTGGAGGGTTTGAAATGATCACGTTAAAAACATTACAGCTGTGGCCACCTATTCGAGACCTGAACACATTCAAGAAAGAAGTGAATATGAAAAGGAGACTGGATGGGAAGAAGGAGAGGGTGAGAACCAGAGGGAGATGAGCAAGGGGATGGCGGAGAATGGGATGGCAATGCACTTTATACAAGTGTGAAACTTTTAAAAAAATTGAAATACTAAAAACAATGAGAAATGATCACCCCATGTGAGTTTGATGCTTGATAGTTTGAATATTCTGATTTCTCCTTAAATCTTTGGCTCCTGATGTTGGACACAGTAACAAGAACCCCTTGTCGGTCTTCCCATCATCCTTCTCTGCTAAAGGCAGCAGGTTCTTCTCAGGCATTCTGTGTGAGGAGCCTGATGATGGAGTCTAGGCACAGCACTGCTGAGTAGGACTCAACTGCCAGGATCAGGCCCTAGAGCTGTGTCAAGGAAGGGTCACAAAATGATCCTTCTGGGTTACTTCAAGACAGACATGTGTCGCCTATGCTGAAGTTACAAGTTTCCTTGGTTTCTTTGAAGCCCAGACCTGACATGTAGGATGAGGTCTCCTTGCCACTTTTTATGACTGTTTCTGACACACAAGTGACAACTCATGCTAGGACATAGATTCCTTACCTCACCTTACCCTGTTCTGGACTCCATGGTGTCATGCCTTCTTTCTTCAGTGTATGAATTTTTCCTTCAATGAGGACTTCTGTGTCAGTGACATTTCTCTGTGGCACTCCCTTCTGGGTAGCTGGGGCCGGCCAAAAGGCATTGTACAATGAGCTTTGTTCTGTGAGTCTTACCTCCAACTGGCCTCTTAGGAACAGAACTGACAGGGAGGTGACTTCTGTCTTCCCTAAGTGTAACTTTTTGTTTCTAGTGATTATATCCCTGGGTGGAACCAAGAATATGAGATGTTATGACAAAGACTGTCTCTCCCCTCCACCAGCCCAGACAATTCAACATGCACTATGGACAGCCCTCATGTGATGTCATTGAGTATGCATGGGGCCTGATGTGACTATGATACCTGGAAATCCTTCCCAGGACAATCAGCCTCTAGAGCTCACATACAACTAGAGTATTTTCCTGGGGGTCAAGATTAGATCTATCACTAGTTATCTAAATATACCATCCCACAGATCTGCATGAAACATGTCACCCCCAATGTGCTACCTGGAGCATGTTGCCCCAATATGCCACCTCCCATCTAGTAGAAGAGGGTGATCTACATCATGGATTTCCCTAGATACTCATATGATCCAGGCTACACTGGGCTTCAGTTTTGCTAGAAGAGGCTAAGAGGAGCGCTTTGGATGCTATTGTCTGATGCCTGGGCAACAGGGAATAGCTGAGGCAGGACAGACTGCCAGCCAGCCAAGCTTTGCTGCTGCTCTCTGGGACATGCCTGTGAGCAGCAAGCTTTGACCAACCTCACCTTAAAGAGGGAGAGAAGCCTAAGAGCTTCTAAAACATCTGCTGAGACACAGAAAGCCCTCCCCATAGCATATGACTGGGAAGCAGGCTGAGAGTCCTTATCTTGAGAGGTAGATAAAGGGAGCTCTGATGGCCAACTCGAATGGGTTTTAAGGACCCTGCCCTAGAGCGCTGTGGACTACACCCAGGCTAAGGAGTGAGGTCCATGGAGAACCAGTAAGCCAGACTGGACACCTTTAGCTCTCAGTCTCTGAGCTGGTGACCCGTGGCCCACTGAATCCAGTGTTGTACAGACTGGCAATCCACCAGGAGCCTCTCTAAGCTAGAGGCAGGGCCACTACTTGCAGGTTTCTAAGAGGTCACACAATGAAGCTGGTGGCTGTTGCTGAGATGGCCCAGGTGGTTGACAATGACTGTCATACTGTCAGGGTCTCCTTTGTTGTTATGGGCCATCACTGGAGTCCCAGTTAAATTCAGGAAGGAGTAAAAACCTCTGCCTCATGGCCAGCATCTCTGTTTGGGTTCAATGTAAATGAAACTTTGCCGGTCCGTGAAATTTGACTAACCAGCACTCTATCCTCTGTGATGGTGTCTGGGACTTGCCTTGACTTTAGGAAGCCAGTCACTAGCCCTCCTGTCCAGAAGCCCCTCCAGTTCTTACCCAGACTCAAGCCTTCCAGACTCTTCTGTCTCCCAGTTATGATAGCTCAAACTAGCTTCCATGGATCTCCAGCACAGGATGCAGCTGGGAGGAGACCAGAGTCCCCCTGTCTATTTAAAAAATTCCTCTGGAGAGATGGTGCCTCTGTTCCTCATTTGCCCACCACTGAGGTTCAAGGCCGAGTTATTGTCACTTAGCGAAGGTGCTTAGTGACCTTTACAAAGTTAATTCCTTGGCTGTTGCTGTGAATTGCCGGGAGGTATGTTCGTGTATGAGTCCACCATCACCAAGCCAAAGCTACTGTGGGAAGGGCTGGGAGTGTGGTCATAAGACAACCTCAAGTGTCCTTGTTCAGATACATTCCTCTTTTTTTTGGTGTGGGGGGGAGGACAAGGTTTCTCACTGGCCCCAAACTCACCAAGTAGGCCAGTTTGGCTAGCTAACGAGCCTGCCAGTTTGGCTAGCTAACGAGCCCAATGGATACCCCTGTCTCTGCCTCCTCAGGGGTACGTGCTACATGCCCAGCTTCAGTTCCGTGGGTTCTGGGGATTGAACTCTGGTCTTTGTGCTTCTGTGACATAAACTACTCACGGAGCCATCTGCATTGCTATAGCAAATACTTGAGAAAAATAAGTTGAAGTATTTACTTTGGTTCATGGTTTCACAGGTCAGAGTCTGAGCTCCATTCATTCCGGTGAGGCATGGGTTTTATAGCTCATGGTGCCAGAAGTATGGGAGGGAGAGGCTATTTAATACTTCATTGCAGACAAGAAGCAGATTGTAGTGGAGGACCTCCCTCCACCCACAGACCTCCCCTAAGCCATGTACACCATGAACCTTATGCACCTCATATCCAAACAAAAGAGAGAGCTTTTGAGTAGCTAAGGGACAGAGTAGCTACTACTGCTTGCTCACCAGCTCCAGAGGCCTGCCTCCAAGTCAGGCTGGGACCACTGCTTGGACCAGATCAGAAGCCAGCAGCATCCAAAGACACCTCCAGCCCAGCCCTTCCATGCTCTTACCTGGGCCTTCTACTTCCTCTGCTGTAGGCCATCTCCTGGGTCCTCACTGGCTCCATTTCAGGTGCCAATGACAGAGACCTGTGGCTGTGTGGCCTTGTATTGGTTGCTTTCCAAGAAAACACAGAAAGATCAAGACAAGCTTTAAGAATGCTGGGGTTTCTCAGTGGCTCTGTGTTTGTGGGTCAGAGTGATATATCTATGTAAGTTTGAGGTCTCTTCAGTGTAGGGGCAATCATGAATACATCTCTGCCAAGCCAGTATGTGTCAGGAATGGAAGGGAAGCTAATGTGTGAGAAAGAGAAGCAGTGTGTGTGTGTGTGTGTGTGTGTGTTTGTGTGTGTACATGTGAAGGCCAGAGACAGACATAGGACATACCTCTTCTTTTATAATGCTCCACTTTGCTTTTTGAGACTCTTCTCTTACTGAGTCTGAGCTCTGCAGTTTGGCCACGCCCCCGCTGCCCCAGAAACCTGCTTGTCTCTGTTTTCTCGGCTCCAGAGCCCCTTCTACACAGAAACTCTCTCCCTTTTTCTAGAAGACTCTCCAGCAGCCTTCCCTGCTTTTGGCTAAGGGGACATGATCTGCAATCTCCACTCTCCACACCCAAGTCTCTGGACACACACTACCCAAACTTGAATGCTCACTCTACACTCAGGGTGGAGGACTCACCTGAGCCTCAGTTTGCTTCCCAGGAGTTCACAGTCTGATGCGTTATACAGTGCTTTTGAAGTAGAAGTCAGTGAGGGGTCAGGCCCCATTATGCACATTCATCTGTGCTGATGTGCTGGGTCACAACTCTCTGCTGAGAGGTCTGCGCCTGGAAGCCTCTACTGCCAAGGGCTTGTTCTGTGTAAGAATTGCTCTTGAACAAGATGCTCTGGTCATCAAGGTGAACCATCCTCCTTTCTCCTGAAAACCAATCTTTTGGTCCAGGCATATGCTGCACTTGTGGATGGTATGTGGATGATCTGTACCACTAAGGCTCCTGCCCACTTGGGCAAAACTCCCACACTGTCAACAAGTGCTTACCCATATAGGCTTCCTACTACACTTGACCCAGATATCCTCCTGGTCCTATCCTGGGTTCTATGGATCATATCCATAAAGCCTGTAAAGCATCTACGCAGATCCCCACTGAGATTTTCCCATGTGTTTGATTCTTTTATTTTCAATAGGCTGTTGCTCTCCTTCCCCTCGCCTCCTGCAAGCCCCAAACAGGTGCCCATCCCCTCCCTGATGAAAACATAGTAAGTGACTGCCTGAACAATAAAGACTACACCCTTTGCGACTACTGTCTTGGACCTCCAACCCTTCCCAGGTATGTTTCTCTTTCTGATAACCCACTTTTACCACTCCATATCCACTGGCTCTGGCCCACTTCTGGTTCTCAGCCACTCAGAGAGGTGTTGAACATCTCTTCTCCTCCAGAACCAGGCTAGCCAGACATAAGAAGGATCCTGCCGCCTTTCCGCTCGGCGGTTCTCCTGCACAGGAGGCAGCCATGGCGCCCAGCCGGAATGGTATGATCCTGAAGCCCCACTTCCACAAGGACTGGCAGCGGCGAGTGGACACTTGGTTCAACCAGCCGGCATGCAAGATCCGCAGACGCAAGGCGCAAATTCAGAGTTGTAGACCCAAAAGATATGTATTTACTACAACTCTGCACATAAGCTCAGGGAACATTGATGATGAGGGGCAGGAAGTTGTAAAATAAAGAGTATCAGGGAGTTTTTGGCCGTGGTAAAAGTGGGCGTGGACAGTCAAATTTGGTGTGGCCAGTCAAAGTGGGCGTGGTATTGTATGCACATGGTCAGTCAAACAGGATTTGGCGGCAGGCGAAAGCGTGCCGTATTGCCCCTCGACTCGCGGCCGGTCCTCAGGCCCATAGTGAGGTGTCCTACGGTGAGATACCACACCAAGGTCCAAGCCGGCAGGGGCTTCAGCCTGGAAGAGCTCAAGGTGATTGGTATCCATAAGAAAGTGGCTCACACCATCAGTATCTCTGTGGACCCGAGGAGGCGAAACAAATCCACTGAATCTCTACAGGCCAATGTGCAGCACCTGAAGACGAGTACCGCTCCAAGCTCATACTCTTCCCCAGGAAGCCTTCTGCTCCAAAGAAGGGAGATAGTTCTGCTGAAGAACTTAAATTAGCCACCCAGCTAACAGGACCTGTGATGCCTATCTGAAATGTCTACAAAAAGGAGAAAGCCAGAGTCATCACAGAGGAAGATAAGAACTTCAAAGCTTTTGCCAGTCTTTGCATGGCCCGGGCCAATGCCCGGCTCTTTGGCATCCAAGCAAAGAGGGCAAAGGAAGCTGCAGAGCAGGATGTTGTGCTCTTGGGGTATTGCAATAAATTTTCCATAAGTTAAAAAAAAAAAAAAGAAGGATCCTGCCCATTATCTGTGCTAAGAGCCCCAAAGTCTCAGGTCAGCTCCTTGGTTTGCGTAAGGTGTCCCGTCCGTGTCCTTGGGATGGATGTTGCTTCTGCCCTGCTCCACTGATGTGGAAGCAGGCCCTGGTCCTGGAAGGGACTGAAGGACAGGGTTCCTGAGAAGGGATTCTAGTACTTATGCAAAGCACGCAGAGGGTGGATCAACTGACTGGAACTTCCCTGAGATTCTAAATCTATACATTCCTGCTTAGGATCCTCTTGTCAGGGACTGATTTTGCATCATCATCATGGCAGAGCTTGGGGACCCTCCTGTGTCTTGGCAAGCTCCTGAGAACTTTCTTGAAACCATAGATGGCTAAGGGTCTGCACCTGTAGAATTGGTGAAGAAGGGGCACCTCCGGGCTTCAGGACAGCCCTTTGGTAAACTGGAATGCAAGATGACCTAAGGCGATCTATAAAAGCAGGAATGGAGAATGATTTATTTGGGTGATATCTAGAGCCACGGACTGTGTGGGGTTAGGACGCCTGCTTCTGGGAACCATAGCTGCAGTTTGAAGAAGGTTGAGAACGAGGCAGCCCCAGCAGGAAAGGTTGACACAAAGCATGGTGTCTGAATTCAGAAACATGAGACAGAGTGAGGCTCTCTGGCCGTTGCTTCTGGGCTTTGGCTGGGTCCTGCTCCTCCATTGGAGGAGAGGCTATGTCCAGGCACTCCTTCTCATCTGTTCAGGGGATAGCATGGGGCACTGGGCACCCTGGCAATGAGCAAGGATGGTATTTTGTGCTGTGTCCTTAGTGTTCAGAGATTCATGTGAGCAGGCCCCTCTCAGCAAATGGTCCTGATTGGTTGGTATACTGAGGGCCAGCATGGGGCAGAATCTGTGGAGATGAGGAGCTAAAACCTCAGGGTTTCTTTCCCACCCTTTGCCAGGCTGCCATGGTCAGTACTCCTGGCTAAGAAGTCTTCAAATAGGAGCAAGCAGTGCCTGGCCACAGATGCTGTGCAGGAACCTGGGAAGAGCCAGGGCTGAATGGTTGCTGGGCCTGCATGCATGGTTGCGTCTTCTGTGTTGTGTGTGACTTTAACAGAGGAAATGCCACTGCTCAAAGAGAAAGAGAGGCCATCTCTGGAAATAGTTGTATCCACTCTCATAGGAGTCAGGGCAGGACTGTCCCCCACCCCCACCTCCTCCTCCCCCACCCTGCCTGCATGGGTATTGGTTCAGGACAGTAGTTCCAGGGTAAGGAAAGGCTAGGACATTCCTGCTAGGGAAGGCCTGGGACGCAGTCTGATCATAAAGGACAAGTTACACCAATGAGCAGAGGCCAGCACTCTCCCATTTGCCTGGAACTGAGCAAACTGCTCTTCATTCAAACCTTGGCATCTGGCATCTGTGTTCTGTCCGTTCTCAGTTCCAAGTGCCACTAATGGCAAGAAGGTGTTGCTCCCTGAAGCTCCCAGTTGCCCCTTGGGCCTGCCCAGCTTTACAGTCCCTAGGGGCTCAGTACCTGGGACTCTGAACTAATCTGTCTTTGTCTTCTGGGAGCCCCAAGATCCTCCTTATTGCTCCTTCCCCAAGGAGGGGAAGCTGAGGTAGAGGCTGAGTTACAGACACTGAGAGCCACCCCCCCCCACCATGTCTTTGGTTGCCATGGCTGTCTTCAGGCATCTGGCACTCACAGGAAACAGGCTGTGGACTCTGTGCAGAGGCTAGAATGGCTAAGGTGAAAGACTGAGATTGCTTTAAGTGAGCAAACAGTGTAGAGAACACTGCAGAAACAAAGGGCAAGTGGGGGTGGGGTGGGGGTGGAGACACTCCACCAAAGAGAGGGAGGCACATGGGGGGGGAGCAGTGAGGAACAAGCGGCAAGGTGGGGGAGGCTGAGAAGCTTATAGAAGGTGCCCGGTGGACTGGGTGTGAGTCCCAATAAAAGACGCCAGAAGTCAGAGCATGAAAGGCACTTGGCACAATTCACATAAATGAGTGAGAGCTGGAATCTCAGAAACCCATCATTGCTAGGTCTCTACCTGGCCACAGACAGCCAAGTACTGTGATAAAGACCTGGGGGGAGGAAGGGACAGCCCTGTGGGACACAAGCAGTGGGAGCAGCAGTCTGAACTTTGGGCATCTCCCGTGAGCTTACTCTGTTCCTATTCTGAAGTTATGGTCACATAGCTGGGGTTGGCGATGAAGGGGTCACCCTACTAACAGAAAGTAACAAACAGAGTCACAAACAGCAGGGCTACAGCAAGGGTCCCCCGAGAATAGGGGAGAGCTGTGGAAGCAGCTTGGGAGGGTCTCTCACAGTTGCTAAGGCTGTGGGGGAGGGAGGTCTCTTCTACTTGCCAGGTTGCCCATCTCTGCACCACTTAAAGCAGGATGGTGCTGCATGCTTGTAAGGTAGAGACAGGAGACTTAGAAATTCATCCTTAACTACATACAGTCAAGTTATTGGATGTGGAAGTAGTCATCACAGGCAGCCATTGTTTTCACAGACTTTTCTAGAAATGTATAGTCTTAAAATCTGTATTTTAGGAAATTTCCTCTTTCTTTCTTTCTTTCTTTCTTTCTTTTTTTAGAACATTGGTTACCTCATGACCCCAGAACCCAGGATCACACTTTCCTTTGCCATCTGACTGTGATAAGTGGAGCCCACTGTTTACTGGTTATAAATATCACCTTCTTCCCCAGCTGGCTGCTGGTCAGAGATGTTCTTCCAGCAATCCATTGCTTATTTATTGCCCACCCAAAAAGGAGCACTGGATATCACATTAGCCAGACTTCCACAGCTAAGTGTCAGCTTCAAAGTCCCTGTAATTAGAGGGCTCTGGGTGTGGTGTGGATGTTACAGTATCAGTTATTCTTGGGCTTCCTAAGGGTCTTTCTAGAACAGTGCATTTCACCAGCAGGTCTGCCAGGGCAGCAAGGGTGTTGTTAATTCTTTTGGCAGATTTGGGGAGCAGTGTCTCCTGCACTCCTGTTTGTTTTAGGATAGGCAGCTCCTCAGACCTCATCAGAGAAGTTTCTTTGTGCAGTGGACAGTGCTTAAGACAGAAACTGAACTGGTAAAAGTCCAGGGAATAAGTGTTTGTAGAGAACTCAGGCACAGATGGGACACTACCATCACTTCCTCCCGATGTCAGGGATCGTCCTGAAGATGGACTGAAAGACTGTAGGGGCCACATAGATGCTTGGGAGGACTTGCGTGAATCGATGTCTTCTGGACACCACAGGACCGCTGCACTGATAGCCATCAGCATTTCAGTATGGAGGGAAGAGGGAGTCCTGAGCTGCCACCCTCTAGCTGAGGAGAGATGGATGGTTGATAATATTTATTTTTATTTTATATGAACTGGTATTTTGCCTGCACTATAGCTATGTAAGGGTGTCAGATCTTGGAATTACAGACAGTTGTTAGCTGCCATGTGGATGCCGAGAATCAAACCCAGGTCTTTTGGAAGAACAGTCAGTGCTCTTAACCGCTGAGCCATCTCTCCAGCCCCTGGGTGAGTCTTTAAGAGTGTGGCCACTGATAGGTGGCCCATTCCCAGGAGATGGTCCCAAACCCAGGAATATATGGGCAGAATAGATTGGACTCAATGGAATATTTTTAAAAAGAAGGAAAAAGTGAATTGGAAAGAGTAAGGCGATGTGGGGTGGATCTGAGAGGAGGGATGGGGAGAAGAGGGAGCAGTTATGGCCAAATTACATTGTGTGCAAGTATGAAATTCTCAAAGAATTAATAAAAATGTACTTTAAAGTGAAAATTAAAAGCTCAGGGAAAATTAAAAGTCTAGGGATTGTGTATAGATAGATAGACGCCTGTCTTGCTGTGTTACCCTGGACAGCAACAGATAGCCTCTCTGTGCTTCAGGGCACTACATAAGAGTCCTAACCTCGGGGCTGGAGAGATGGCTCAGTGGTTAAGAGCACCGTCTGCTCTTCCAGAGGACCCGGGTTCGATTCCCAGCACCCACATGGCAACTAACAACTGTCTGTAGTTCCAGTTCCAGGCAAACACCAAGGCAAATAATTAAATAAATAAATAAAAGTGTTTAAAAAAATTAAAAAAAAAAGAGTCCTAACCTCTAATAATTCAGAGCAGGGCTCTAATGTAGGGTTTGGGGAACTTGAGTTTGGGGGATTCCTTCCTGGTCTTTGCTAACTGCTCTCTAATGGACCCCAACCAGCCTTTTTCACATGAAGGACATCAGGCAGAAAAAGGTTCTCTGAACCTGTATCACTGACCAGTTTACTCACAAGAATCTTCATCACCCTATTGCAGATGTCTCAGAAGATCATTTTTACTCAACCCCGGGTAGAAGTTTGTTAACAGACAGTGGCTAGATCTTGTTCTGAGGTATGGGAGTGGAGATTCTCCAGGAAGGGCTTCCCCAAACTGCCGGGACAATCCTTAGTCCTCAAAAGGGTTGAGAAAGTTGGGTATAATGCTGAACAGCAGAAGGTGGTTTAATGAAGGCTCTCCAGTGCTGTAGAAGGAGAGTATCACCATGTAGGTATAACAATAAATAAAACAGAGACACCTGGCCTGTGAGAGCACCCTAAGGTTATTTTATTCAGTGGTCTATCCCTGTGAGGGTCTTCTTGGAAAATGTGGCACCAGGTCTGCTTACCACCACTTGGTCCTGTCCAGTCCCAGTGACTCTGGCCCTTCTGCATGTTCCAACCAATCATAGAGAGTTACAAGTGGCACTATCTTTGGGTCTCTGGCCTTTTTCTCCTCTGGCTCCTGTCATCATCTTTAAGAGCGATATCACCTGCCGACAAGCCCACACCAGATTGGTTTTAGAGTGTTTGCTGCACTGCTGACATCTTTGTGTTATCAAGGAAAACCACAAAGCCAACATGATGATGTCTGACATCTCAGTGTGGGTGTCCTGATATCCATGAGCTTCAGGGACACCAGAATGTCACTGAACTTACAGGGCTGGGACCATAGAGACAGGGGTGGAGGAACCCCATGCCTGGAGTCTCTTTCTGAGAAAGGATGCTCAATTTTGACTGCGGCTGTTTATCTTGCTCCAGACCAGGGACTCTGTGTCCATGAAGTGATTTTAGAGAAGTCTCCACACAATGTTGTCATGGGGACACCCTGGGATAGAGCCAAGGAGAAATCTGAATGTTCACAACCATCATTGCACCACTGGGAGCCTAAAGTACCTGGAGATGCTCAGACCTACCTGATGGGGGCTCAGGACCCTATGGCAGGGCTAGGGTACCAAGGGTCCCATGTCCTTGAACTGAGGACAGTTTTTCCAAACAAGAGAAGATTTGTCTGGCTATCCTCTTACAGAGATGTTCCTCATTTACGGGGGTACCAGGTACACTGTGAGGACAAGAATGACATCATGGTTTGACCTCAGGCTGGGTCTCCTTCCTTTACAATGTCATCTGAGGGGAGTTTCTGCAACTTGCTAAACATCTGGGAACAAAACACTAACTCCTCCATTGTTCATGAGAAGAAAACATTGAAAGTGACCGAAGTGAATGAATTAAGTGTGCCTGAGCCATTGGTGTTTGTGTTGGAGACAGCACTGGGAATTAATTTACACACGCCGCAGAAACATAGGAAAGGCTAATCTAATTCACATGAGCATCCATCTGCAAGAACAAGACAGAACACGCTTCTGGGTTGTGGGATTTAGTATATTTTTTTTCTTCTGTTCAAAATCCGCATTTTCTAAATACCTGTATCACTTCTAACAAAACTAGGTGTCTGCTTTTACATTTTTCATTTTGTTTGGTCCGGTTCTATTTATTTTTTATTTAATTCATTTCTTTGTTTATTTATTTGAGATAGAGTTTTACTATATTTCCCAGTCTGGTCTCAAACTTGAAATGTACCTGCCTCAGTTTCCTGAGTGCTGGGATTAAAAGTTATACCATCATGCTTGCTGCTTAGTGTGTATGTTTAAGATTTTCTTATTACTTTTTGAAATTTAGATTTATTTTATTTTACATGTATGACTGTTTTCCCTGCAAGTATGTATGTGCATTATGTGTGTGTCTGGTGCCTGTGGAGGTCAGAAGGGGTGTCACATTCCCTGGAACTGGAGCTCAATATGGTTGCAAGCCATTGTGTAGGTTCTGGGAACTGAACTCAGGTCTTGTGAACCCACTCACCATAGTGGACACTCTCAAACTAGGCCTCAAGGGAGACAAAATGACCAGCTGTCAACTGGTTACAGGCCCCAAGTCAGATACAGACAGCAGACAAGCTGATTAAGGGGTCCTGTCTTTTCTGATGTCCTCACCACCACCAGGCTGCATTCAGGAATGAAAGAGCATCTTCACTGGTAGAAAGGGATTCATCCTCCCATTACCGAGCCTGTGCTCAGTTTGAAATTCAAGCAGTGCCTACCAGGGCCACCAGGAGTGCTGCCTATGGGACAGCCAGCCCCACAGGTGTTCCCTGTGACTCCCAGAGGAGGTCTGGGACAATGCTCCTCATCTCCCTGTGAAGTAAGCTGATCTGGGGCTGGGGAAGCCTGTCACAGAGCCCAGTGGCAAGTATACACTTTGACTTCTCAGCGAGTATGAAACACAGCAAAGACAAGGCCTAAATAAGGTATTCAGGGGAAAGGAAAGGGTTGGGGCACCTCTTTTTGGCCTGCAGCCCCTGCATTTCTGGTTTGAATCCCTGCTTCTTGTTAAAACCCTGAGATTCTAAGGCTTCATCTGAGGTGCTCAGTCTGGTGGTCTTACCTTAACCTGCATGTACCTGGCCAGTAAGCAGGTTTTCTTCTGGAGATTCCTCATGGCATTCCAGCTGGCCTTCCTCCTTGCCTTTGCCTTCTTTTATCTACCACATTGAATATGGATCTAGATAAAATCCAACTTGGGGGAGCTCTACCATTGCTGAGTCTTTCTCCATGACTCTGCACCTGTCACAGCAAGGCTGGCATGCTTACCTTAACTGGGGAACTCCTGACCTCGGGAGATCTTTTCTCCCCCTAGACCTTGCATGGGCCTGGCTGTTTTGTGATCAAGGAGCTGTTGGAACAAAGGGTCCATTTTATATTTTGAATGGTAGATACCTGAAGTCTACGTAGGGAGGGCTGGATGGGAGTAGACCCAGCTATTCAAAATCAATCAGCCACCATTCACCATGACTTTAGGTCACAGGATGAGCTGCCCACCACCTTGAGATGCTGAGGCTCTTCACCACTGGCTTTTGCAGGGTGAGTTACATGCACACTTTTAGGGAGAAGCTTTTCTCTGGATGTGGCTAGCATAGCGAAGCTTGGATTCACGATTCAGCCCATGAGAGACACCAGAGCTGTGTGTTGGGCATTCAAGGTATAAATCAATGAGAAAGTAATGGGAAAGGACCCAGCCCCCAGCTCATCACTCATTAACCAGATAAGGCTTTGTCTGAGCCACACTGTCCCCTTGGGATCCTTATTGACTATCCAGGATAGCTCAAGGGCACAGGCTGCTCAAAGGGGACCAAGGATTGGTGAGGGAATCAGGTGGCCCAGACAGCAAAGGGGCTGACCTCTGTCCCTGGCTTTGCTTGTCGCTGGTCTTGGCTCTACTGTGCTTTGGGCAGGGTCATGACAGTTCTCCAGATATCCTGATTTCCTGCCCTGACAGTAGACTAGAGCTGTTTATGGTAGGAGGAAATGTCCTTGTCTGGGAGCCAATCAATGGGATGGAACTATAAGGAAAGAACTGGAGTAGAGTCTGATGTGAGACTCACTCTCTGGGAGAAGAACAATATTCAGAAACAATGTAAACCTGTATTCTGTCATTTAGTCCCATGTTCCCTGACTCTCTTCCCTTGCCGCCGCCCCCCGACCCCCGCTGAGATCTCTCTGCTGTGTCTATGTTTGAGAGCATGGGTGTCAGGACCCATCCAGTCATTTCTCTCATATAGCTGGCATGGCACTGTTCGTCTCAAGAGAGATTTTTCCAGCCCACTGGTGGGTACCCACAAGAAGCTTGAGCCTCTGCTTGTCTGAAGAGAAGTACCACTGGCCTGTGATCAGGCATGGCTTCATAGTCTGGGCCAGGTATGGGCTTTCCAGGCTAGGACTCCATTACCCACAACGGGAGTGATGGAGCTAACTGACTTTGCCCGCCATTAGGGAGTGTCACTTTAAAAAGCACACAGTCACACTGGACCCATTAATCTTAAGATATTCATAGTTAATTGGGGGCTTTGATTACATTTAAGGCAATTGAAGCATCTGTTTTTATTCTCATTATCTGATATCTTGTATAGGACCTGCATTTGTATCAGTATCTCCTATCTTAATAGACCTTTTGTTAAGCAGGACCAGATAGTCTATCACTTAATGTCATGCTTTCTTCTCAAACCCATGGGTAGGGAAGTGCTTCACTAAGTGTCTTCTGGTGAAGAACAAGAGAGCCAGAAAGATGACTCCTACCAGACTGGTGATTGAAATCTATTACCACGGTATCACTTTGGGATTACAGAAAGCTGCTATCAGGCAAACCCTTCACAGAAAATGTCAAGAGTACGATCTGCTGCTTGAGGTGCCAGCCTTGCAATCATAAAATTTAAAGTTAGCAACATTTTAGCTTTTGCCTTATAGAATCTGAGTCCCAGCCATGCTCAATTAGCTGACACTGGGCTTCTAGTGCCCAGGTGTGGAGCATTTGTTCCTCAGGGATGAGGAGATGGATAGTCCCTAGAGGACAATTCAGCTCTGGCAGTAACTCTCTAGAAAGCAGTGTGTGCCATCCAGATTCTGGCTCTTTTGCACTCAATGGTGGAGGGGCAAGACCATCCACACAGTCACTAGTGTTGCTGGTCAGGCTTCTGCTTTGTGTTGCATTTGGAGGAGACGACACAACTGACAGAATGTTCTAGATCTATGTCCCATGATCCAGGCACATTACAAGATTCTAACTTCCATAGCACTTTTGGTTTTTTTAGCAAGTTAGTATTTGAAAATATTTTTTCAGTTATCTTACTGTTTTGAGGTGAGATCATTTCTTTTGTAATTACAACTATTTTTCTCTTTTAGAAATGGTTTTGAAGATAATTCTTCAAGATGTTGAAGCATAGGAATGCTGTGTTTTCTGTAAGGAGTTAAAGAAATCTCCAGAAAAAACAAAAGCTCCAACTGAATTTCCCATGTCCAAATTTTATTTACTTCCCTGTGTGTTTTAAACTTTGTATCTATCTTTTTAACTTATGTACTTATCTACCCATCCACCCACCGACCTATGCTTCCATCTATCTACCTACTCACTGACCTGTCCATTCATCCATCCAGCCATCCATCTACCCATCTACCAATGTCTGCCCAACACCCATCCTTCTGCTCACTTCTGGACTTTCTCAGAGAATCAGGAGGGGAGTGAGCCTATCAGACATTTCCAACTTCGTTTCCACACACTTCTCTTCTGAGGCAAACCTCCTGCTGGTGCTGAAGAAGCAATAGAAAGCAGATCAACCATCATTACACAAACACCATCCCCAGCATCTTTCCCACAGGGCAGACAATGGCAAAGCCTGACAATAGCCCTGCTCTACACATGTCCAGGACAGAGCAGCAAGCACTCCAATGGAACAATGCCATACCCTGCATCTCTTCCTAGGTAATTCTCGGACATATTTCAGTTTTATTTATTGCATTTGGTCTTTTCTATTTACCCTTTAGCTTGCTCTGAAAGCAAATAAACTTTTAAAGAGAACTATGCTGCAGACAGGAAGCCACAATAAAAACACACTGGTCTCTCACAAGTATATTTTTATTGCAATGATTTAATGTACTTCCTTACTGTGTCTACATACCAAATGGTGCTACATACTGATTGGCCTTTAACATCTCTCTTTTTAAATATAGGTATAAATATTTACTTATGTATATGAGTGACACCAGAAGAGGCAATCAGATCCCATTGCAGATAGCCGTGAGCCACCATGTGGATACTGGAAATTGAACTCAGGACCTCTGGAAGAGCAGCCAGTGCTCTTAACCACTGAGCCATTTCTTTTGCCTCAGCCTTTAACATTTCTAAGTTTACAATTAGCTCACAAGTTTGTATCAACCTTAAAAGCAGACCACACAAGCATAAAAGATTGGCTTTCCCCAACTATCCCACCTAATCTGAATTTTAAGACTGATACACAGTTTAATTTTTTTTTGTTACATTGAACTATGCAAGTAAAAATAAACGCAAAGCAAGCTGAGGAACATGTATCTGAGCTCCTGCTTCTACCACATCTTAGGACTTGTTTAAGCAAGTGTTGATACTTCCTGTTGGGACTTCAGCTCAGTTCTACTCTGTATACTCTCTAGAGAAACCGGCTTAGCAGTCTTGGCTTGCTCTTAGCAGACAGTGACCAGCAGAACAAAGGTAAGAATATGTCTTGGCCAGCTTGGTTTGTGGGTTTTGAGAATCCAGGCTCAAGTGATACTTCCATGGAGCCCGTAACACACAACTCACTGAACCGTGTCTTCTCTTCTTGCCTTTTATTGTTCACCCTCTCTTTCTGGGAATTATTATTATTTATTTATTTTTTGACCTTGATCTAGCTTGCTTTTTGTCAACTCTAAGAAGCTACCATACGTAGCTTACATGTTTTCTTTGTTATTTTATTGTTTGCTTGTTTTTAGTGGTGGTAGTGGCCTTCCCTAGCCTTTCATCTTATTTTTGCATTTGGTGTCATTTTAAAGGCAGGAGAGAGGCCAATTAACACAGTTTCTCTCGCCTACTACTATTCCCCAGCAAGACAGGCACCTCAGAGAATCAGGGAAGACCCAGTGTTCTGGGTAATTCTCAATCGAACCAAGGTTTAATCAGCAACTCAGTAAGCTACAGGCAGTCACATGAGCTCAACTAGCTTGATACGGGAAAGAATTATGAAAAATATGAGTCATAAGATACCAAAACCATTGTAAGACCCAAGATCCTGTTTGGTGAAAACTCCAAGAAAATTTCAAAAGCAAAGAGTCTAACTCTACATTTGCATAAAGGAACCTGCAGGTGGAAACGAGCCAAAGAATAGGACATCTCCTCAGAGTCACCATCTCAGCCTTGTGCCCATAAAGGCAAATTTTAAGAAACGGTATCTTAATGTGCATTTGCCAAGAAAGTCCAAGTGAGAAAATGCTAAAAAAAAAAAAAAAAAAAAAAAAAAGACTTAGTATCTGAAATACCCTGCCATACGCACACACATTTTATGACATCTCCTGCTATAGCTCAGGCTTTGCTTTAAATAATATTTTCTTCCCTGCTGGGAAGTGGCATCACCTGTCCTTGTATCTGTTCTTCCTTGTCCTTTGGAGCACAGAATTTCAGGGTTACAGAGGGCCTGTAACACCGCCAGCTACAGACGCATCGCAAAAGCACACTTTCTCAGATTCCCAGGTAAGCAAGCGACATTAAAAATTAAGACTAGAAAACAGGGAAGATAGAAATCTCTTCCTTTCATTTTGGTAAATTTTTTCATGAGTAAAGATTATTTTGTCTGAGGAGCCCAGCGAATGACCTGAATAGTGTGATTTCTGGATGGTTTTATAAACAACCGTTTTAGCTCTTCGGGTATAAAATTTGCCCATTACCCATGCAAATCTCATTGACAATGATAAAAGTTTCATTAATTAAACAGGTGTAACCTGTACCCTCACATGTTGAATAATTAAAGTTTAATTCCACTGAATACAAATTTAGTAAAGACAATGAGAATATGCAGGAGTAACTGTTATTACATTTCATTACAATACATGTGGTAAAGATGAATTTCCTTCCACATCCAAAAATAAATTCACAAATAGAAGTCCTATAGAAGAGTGAGAAATAAATTGGTAGGAAAACCTACACACTATAATTGGGGAGGGAAAAACAAATCAAGAGAGATTCAAGCACTATAAAAACATGTTCAGTGCTATATCCTTTGAAACCCACCACCAGTTAGCTTTGGAATCATCTGAACTCAGCATAATCAGAAAAGATGACATGGTGGCCATTCCCTCTCTTTTTAGCTATTCCACCAATTTTTTTTATTTTATTTATTTTGGTTAGATTTTTTTTTTTAGACAGGGTCTCTGTAACCCTGGCTGTCCTAGACCTCGATTTGTAGACCAGACTGGCCTCAAACTCACTGAGAGCACCTGCCTCTGCCTCACGAAGGCGGGGATTTAAAGGTATGTGCCGCCACCATCTAGTTTTTTCTACCGAATCTTAGAGATGAAGAGTCTCCAGATCTGTAAGTCCTATTCCTGACTGAGAGGAATTACTTAATTACTTTACAAGTACCATACAGAATCTCCCAGAGTAACCTACCCATGGCATTAGCTATAACCTAATGTCTTGAATTTGTGATCAATCAAATATGTGAGAAATCAAATCAAGTCCTTCCCAAACAGCAAACTGTATATGGACATGTCAGATACATTTGCTATAAAATGCTCATACCCACTCTTAAATCCCTACTAAATTCAAGAAATGGCTTCACCTTTTTTCCCACAGCTAAATTTAATTCTCTATTGCCAATCAGCTTCCATCCAAATATGCAAAGGGGTGTTCAGTTTTATAAACTTCCTTTCACCTAAGAGAAGACTTGGGGTTTGTCATGATGCCAAGTCAGAGATTTCCAAACCAATATCACGCATGAGACAAGTACAGCGGATGTGAGATGAAATTCCTTATCACGGCAGTCACACGACGTGAGGTGCACAGTGACCTTTGGGGCCGTGACTCCACCCCTCACTCCTAGGGTTCAGGATGATTGACTGGAGTACCACACAGATCTAGAAAAAGAGTAGAGAGTCACTAATGAGTAAATCCCAGGTCACTGAGTCATTTTTTCTCCACAGAAGGCCCACACTGGTGGCAGCATATTTTAAAGCTTTCCGTGTGTGTGTGTGTGTGTGTGTGTGTGTGTGTGTGTGTGTGTGTGTGTGTAATGTAAGTACATGGAAAAGTAAAAAGGACCACATATCTAACAACCCCACTGGATCTGGAGCCCAGCTTCTAAAATGAGACACAGGCCAACCCAACTGTTCCCATCTCCTCTTCTAGTCTTATTGGACTAAGCATCTCTTGAGGTACCACACAGGTACAGGAGCATTTAAGGGAGAGACAAGAAGGGTGTATCTCAGCGAGAATGGACAAGGATGCTGGCATGGAATGAGATATTTTGATTCACATTGCTTTAGCTACGTAATTTATTTGAAATGTGCTAGCCTTTGAGAGTAATGATTTTTTTTTTTTATGTTAGAATTGGGCTGAGAAGTCAGATAAAATTGAAGATACTTGTCCACTTAAATGTCGACTGGCCATTTCTAGATACTTGCTGTCTTACACGTGAGTTCTGTTAAAATGTTTCTAAGAGTTGTGTTAGATATTAGCACAGAGTGATTAATACAGATAATACATTTATGTTTCCACTTAGACCCTTACATCTCCAGCGTACCAGTGTAGCCATTCACTTACAACCCTCAGCCCCATGACCTCTACCTTGTGTGGACACAGTTGTATTTTGAGTCATGTTCTATATCATATCATGGCTTTAGTCATTTTGATTTCAAAATATCAAAGTGATCCTCTGGAGATGCAGGTGTTTTTAGACTATAGACATGATGCAATTGGGAAAACCTAATGAAGCTACTTTTCTTTTCTTTTGTCTTTGAAAGAAGAAATGTGAGGACTAAGCCTCGTTCCTCTGCCTTATACCATGAGCAGACAGTGACCTTCTATCTACCCAGTACCTGCCAACTTAGTGACACCCACAGATTCAGGCAGCACCCTCCCTCACTGAGATCTTCTTCACCCATTAGATGACACTAGTGTTTATGAGACTCACACTGCAGTGGCACTTCATAATTCAAACACGGCCACCCGTGACATAGAAAGGTCTTCGCCATCATCCCCCACTTATGTCTGTGCATGGGCTTCGTCCCATCTGCTCTGTTCCACCAAAAGGAAGACAATGTAGACAGAGCAGGAAAGAGAGAAACTGATACATGCAGTGTGCGTGTGAGATATGAAAAGTGAGCTTCCAGCAAATCTTTAGCTCTAGAGACATTGATTTTCTACATAATTATTTATCTCCCTGTGAGCAATAGTGGAGTGTTTCCTAGTTGTCAGCGTGGCATCTTATATGTTGTATACTCCCCCACTCCACTCTCATATACACTTATATATAGGACACAGCTCTGAGATATGGTTTACATTGTGGAGATAAGGCCACAGCAGAGCTGCTGTCTAACACAAGACACCAAATCTCTGAAATATAGCTAGTACTCTGCTCCTGTAGAAGGCCACTGTACTGTATTGTAGATGATACTTTAAGGCACCAGGAGTTTTTCTGTGACATGAAGAGTCATCTTTCATGCCGTGGGTATCTGAAGCTACCTCATGTGTTAAATCACATCCCTCCTTTGTTATACTCTCACTAGAGAAAAATGTTAATTTGTTTTTCTTGAGACAGGGCCCTTGTAGCCCAGGTTAACTCTGTGGTGTGCTGTGGTGTGTGTGTGTATATGTGTGTGTGTATGTATGTGCACGTGTTACACACTCCCTGTGTGTATATTTGAGGTCAGGCAATTGTTCATTAACCAATAAATACTACAAGAGTAGACATTACATACACAGTGCTATCTTGAGAATAGGGAAACACTCATCTACTGTGTTTAGAAAAACAAATGATTATTTAGAGAATAGATACCTGTAGAACTAGAGAAGTGGCTGGTAGCTTGGCATTTGTGTCATTGGGTATTGTTTTAACTTTTTCTGGCAACAATGTATGTCCGTCTGAGAAAACAGTCTACCTTGCTCTCACAGTATCAGCCCACTTCAGTTGCAGGGCCAAGGGTTCTCAGTCTCTGTTAAACACTAAGTTGCCATAGCTTTTGACTTGGGTTTAAGCTGCTGTATCTATTACAAGCTTCATGAAAAAGACCAGCCTGGAAGAGCTCTTTCCACCATGTTGTCTGAGCAGAGCGGCTGCCTTGGACTCTGCACAGCCCAACTACAGGCAGGAAAGGCTGGAAAAGTAATCAAATGGAATCGTCTAGTGTTTGCTTTTACATCAGCAGCTCTATGTGTCTCTTAGGTTTATTCTCCACATTTATATTTTTATTTCCAATTACACCTATATAGAAAATGAAGAGAGGGTGCTAACATCACTAAAACTGAGTCAGATTGCTAAACCTATGAGCAGTCTTCCAATTCATGGGCAGTGACTCCCAGAAACAGTGGCTGACACCCCCCCCCCAGGTCTTTCTGGAATGCCTAGGTGTTCATGTAGTCATTTCTGCTGTTCATCATATGGCTGGTTCAGCTATCTACAAGGAAAACTAGCAAATAGATTTCCCACTCTGCTCATCGTATATGTACTAATAATTAACATACACCTAATATAACCGAACTGATTGAAAAACCTCAGAAAACTTTCTATGAACTTGTGTGAATGTCACAATTCTATAATTATATAACAATATAAAACATCAGGCTACCAAACAATCCTCTCTATATCATTTTACTGCATTTTTCTACAAGCTTCCACTGGACTGAAATTTTAAATAGAAAGCAACCTTATTGTCTGCTCAAATTGAGAAAACTTAAACTGTCTTGTTAGTGAGTATGTGGTCCTCATATCTAGAAACTTTTAATGACATCACCATATAGCTATAAGCAATAATAATATTCCTTTAAAGATCTGAGTACCACATTTGATATATTGGTGGTATGTATATACTCTCTGTGAATACCTACTGAATTCAACTTCAAGCTTTCCCATGGCTTACAGACACTGGGTTAGACCATTGTCTTTAAATAAACTCATTCATTTTCTTTCTGAGGACATTTGAAAGCCCTGCTCTACAGACCCACTCTGTTCTCTGTATACACGTGTCGAAATGAGAAATGTTGACCAGAGGTATGGTCAAGCAGACTGTGAGGAAGGATTAGCCGTCACAGGCTTCACCTTGATATACAGTAGATAACATTCTGCTCATTTTTTTCTAGCTTCTAAGTAGGCATACATGTGTCTAAAGTATGAAGCAAGTATTATTTAAACATGTTGAGGCAGGAAAAAAAACCTTTTTAGATGTAGATACTCAGGGGAAATAACCTGGAAAAATATATCCAACATAACCCCAACACAAACAAGCAAAAACCTTTAATGCTTTTTTCTTTCAAAATAAAAATTCCACCTTCTGTTTTTAGAACAAATATTTAACTATAAAAAGCACATCCCTTCCTGGGCCAGAATAGAAAAATCCAACTGCTATGACTTTAAGATTAAAGCCAATGGCTTTGGGGTCACTCAGCTCCAAAAAGCAGTGTGTTTCTTAACAACTAAAGTTGAGTCTGAAAAACCAGAGAAGGAAAGTCAGCAGGGAGGCTCCTGCCTGGGTTTCTGTAGCTCTGTTTTCTGGAACAGGGGTCCTGTCCCCAGTTGGAGCTGAGCCTGGCTGGCAGGGAGGCAGCCTGGCTAGGCTGCAGATGAGCTGTGCAAGGTGGAGTGAGATCGGGTAAGCGAGGCTGGAAGCACGTGTTACATCACATCAGACACAGTACCTGATTTTTCACTGCACAGCATGTCAGCTAGATGGTGTGCCTCCTGGGCGATAAGTGCGAATATCTCATCCTCATATTTTTCAATGATGGCTTCGCACTGCAGAAACACAATAGCAACACGTGTAAGCAGAGAGAGGCACACAGACTTAGTGACATTTTAGTAATGAAACACAGGAAAGCGTGTAACCAAGGAAGTCCATTTTCCTTGGGCCCTTTGGTTTGGTACATCATTGCACAAGAGTAATCCTCCACCAAAAATGCTAATTGCATCATTTTCCCGAGACTTAACTAAGTGATTACTGTGTTGGAAGATTTCAGAGAAGAGGAGGAGAAAGGAAGAAGAATGGCTGGCTATGTTTCTATTCCTAAAGTCTGGAGTGCAGTGGTCAAGAAGGAAAAGAAAGTTTTCCTTTCCCATTTCCTTCAATATTTTAAAGACCACATCTCCAGGAAATGGTCAAACAGTTTCCTTACAATTTAACTGAACAATCAATCCACTTCATAGTTTAAAAATGTGAAATAATTGAGGCTCCTTAGCCTTCATAACAATCGAACCTGCCAGGCTTGCTGTAAAGTACCTTGCAGTCGCTGGGGAAGTTTCTCTGCAGGTCTTTTAGGAATCTAGCTCAAATCCTGGGTTTGCTTTCCAAAGGAAATACAAATTAAAAATAAAACAAGCTGACACTTCAGGCAGATGGAAGTACAAATTTGCCATGGGATCTGAAATTGTTAAATTCTGCCTGGAGTGTTTCTCTCCCATCAAGCACTACCAGGCTACCCTTTTTGAAACTATGGGTTACTGATGGCCATTCACTGGAGACTTGTAAACCTTCTCTGAGTTCATTAAGCAAGACTCTAAGAATTTTAAATGGCATTTAAAATATTTAAATTCTACTATAATGTGTTTATTTAAAACCTGTGAAAGACAAACACATTCACATCACCATCCAGGTTCCATAGGGCTTTTAGCCCTGAATTATTACCCTCACTTTTTAATTAAAATGAAATCTCCAAATGTCAGCTACAGCCCCATGTTGGGGCTGCAGCACATTGACATTTTGGCCACTGTGTGAACTTAATGCATTTTTTAAACAGGCCTGCCCATCACTCTGTGATTCATCAGCATTAAGTAAGGGGAGACACGTTGCAATGTATTTCTCCAGGCACATCCAAGTAAACCAGAGGCCAACTTTTCTGTAAAATTAACTTTATACTGAAGGAAATGTGGGATTGTGCTCTTGACCCTAAACCTTGGTAGCCTAGCCTGAGATACAAAACTTAATCAGAGGAAAACACTCTCCTTGAGGAGCCTATGGGGATAGGGGGAGAGGATTTGGGGGTTACAATTCCAACATTTAGCTGCAAATAGTTGTAAACGAGTCTTGGCCTCCATTTAAGCCTAGATACCACAAGACAGGCTGAGGTCACCTCACACCAGTAGAATGTCGTGATGAACAATGTGCAAATGGTGCTCATGTCACCCAGCCAGGACACCTTCCATAAAACTCCCTTCTGTCTCCCCACTGTTCACTGAAGGATGCCTTGATCTCCGTGATGTCTCACAAGCCAAGTCACTAAGTGTTCAGTTAAGACTTTAAGCAGTGAGGACAGCACAGGACACTGGAGCATGTGAATGTGCCTGATTGTCCACGGCTCACCAACAGCTCAAGAGTAGTCACAGGCAGAAAAAGGAGACCCCAACAGGCTCTTAGAAAGGGGCTTACCGCAAATTTCAAAGGTTTGAAGGCGTCAGAGTAAAAGAAGAACTTTTTATATTCTTTGTATATTTTGTCTCCCTTTCTCGGAGCGTATCTCCTGAAATACTTCTGCTTGGTTACTGGGTCGTCCTCCAGCTGGTAATCGTTCATTCGCAAACACACTTTATCCAAAAGGTCGATGAGGAACGCCTCGGACTGGGCCAGGGGAACCTATAAGAAGAACAGAACCAGCCAGGACACTTGCCTATGCACAAGCCAGTCCAGTGAATGCATGGAAGGACGGCTTCCCAATGGAAGCAGCTGTGCCGTTCTTTATGTAGCTTAAAGCGACCTTAAATTTTAGCGAGAAAAATAACATGCTTGACAGTGAACAGTAAGAAACCGAACAATCTAGAAGCTGTGTTTATAGATTTCATTTTAAAAAGTTGCTGAGTAGAGGCTGGACACAGAAAATAGGAGGAGACGGGCGTCGAGAGCGCTTCAGTACTGTGGGAAGCCAGTTCTGTGCCCATCCCACGTCGCGCTGACCCCTCGCCTTCCGAGCATCTCTCAGTGGCTGTGCCGGGTCTACGCCGAGGTGGTCGTAGGTATCGGGACCCGAGGCGCCCCTCAAAGGCTCGGGCTTGCTCTGGGAACAGCTGGCGCGCGTCCCGGGCGCCCCTTTTCCTCCGGGACCTGCCAGGGCGCGCCGGGCTCCGTGCCACCACCTCCGCCCCGGGCCCAGGTCAAAGAGCACCCAGCGCCCTTGGAAACCGAGACAAAACCTCAAGCGGCGTCTAGACGGGTCAAGGTGCAGGAGGCCTGGTCCCCGCGGCTCCTTCCGGAAGGGGCGTGGAGCAGCCAAGGGCGCCTGGCCGGGCCCGCGGCTTTGCGCGCTTTCTCGCTCTCCACCCTCTGCTGATCAAAGAAGGAAGTTTGCATGACAACCGCGCTGAAAGGGGCTGCATGACAAATGAACTCGGTTTCAGCAGTGTTGATATATCCAGCCCCCTTTGTCCCCTTTCACACGCAGTGTGAACCCTTCCGGTGCCAAGGACTGCGCGACATTCACTGGCGCGCTCAGGGTGCACAAAGGGTCCCGGCGCTTCCCCGCCATCTGGCCGCAAAGCCGATCCACAATTAACATGAAAGCGCGGACGGCGTGGCCCTGCGAGGAACACCCCCAGGTCGTCGCTGCCCACTGCGTCCACCAGGAACCCACCCTGGGACTGCGCTTTCCGCAGAGAGCAGGACCGGCGCGGACCTGCTACGGCCCAGGTGACCCTTAGACCTCCACTCTCAAGGTCCTGACTTTGCAAGAGCAGTTAATTAAATACAACTGCGAACTAAAATGAGAACACTTCGCAGCAGGTGTCAAGTTTTCTCTTCAAATCCACCAAATTCGTATGTGAAAAACAGTGAAAAAACAAATTCTTCCATAGCACTTTCAATCACAATTGACATTTTGTCTATGTCTTTCAAACTTTGTAAGTTGCAAAAAAAGAAATTCATAGGTTTACTGACTTAACTGAAAATCAAGTAGCTGATGGACACTTCGGTAATCTTGGCGCGCGCGTGCGTGTATGTGTGTGTGTGTGTGTGTGTGTGTGTGTGTGTGTGTGTGTGTGTGTGTTGAGGGGGTCGCACTGGGAAAGGCGAGAGATCGCAAAGGCAATTCTTACGTTAATAACTCAAAGCAGGCCTTTAACACAACTATGGCCAGCGTTTTGAGGGGTGTTGAATGTCTTTCCTTAACTGATACAAATAAATGGCAGTTTTTAGCTGTCCACAAAGAAGGATTTTAAATCACAGGGAAAGGTGGAATGGAATTGTTTATTAAAAAAAAGTAATAATAACCTAATAGCAACCTGGAAATTCCCTTATTTCTTCCCTTCCCCATCAGAAAGCAAACAGACTTTATGCGTGGGGGTGGGGCAGGGCTTTGGCTAGGAGGGCCCTGGGAAACCCTGTGCTGTTACCAGGCCAAGACGGTCCTCACGCACTAAGAGTTTCTAGTCGCTTCCCTAGAAACTGTTCTGTTTTTCTTCCCTTTTCAAATTGACCTAATACTCTTGAGTTGTGTGCAGAAGATTGCTGAGCCTTGTTATTCTGGGGCAAAATCATGAAAGCCTTCTACACGTTACTTTTTGAGAGCTTTTACTTTTATAAATTCCTCCTGGGTTGCACTTTTTGAAAACACCCCTCTACTTTTAAAGCCAGCAGTGGGCTTAACAGTGAGATGTTTTAAAAGTATAACCTTACACCTTTGGATACGGAGGCAGAGTGCCCTACTTTAACACAAATATGTTGGAGACACACACACACACAGAGAGAGAGAGAGAGAGAGAGAGAGAGAGAGAGAGAGAGAGAGAGAGAGAGAGAGAGAGAGAGAATTTATACAGTCTTTTTTTTTTTTTTTTTTTTTTTTTTCTTTAATGTCTGAAGATTGACAGCTTTTGAATGGCCTTAGCTAGCTAGCCCTTTGCAGGAGTCTTTAAAACCAGGCGCAGTTGCTGGCTGAAGGCTTACAAGATACTCTGAGCTTCTCCGGAAAAGGGAAGGGAGCCCTCCCAACATGAGGGTGCTGAGGTCATTTTACGGAAGATTCTTCAAATTTTGATCTTAAAGTCCCCGAGCACCGGATATTGGAAAAATGTTTTTAAAGATGTTTCTCATCACAGCTCTTTATACTTGTATTAAAATCTACATTAATTTGATTCCCTTCTGCTGAACCACCTTTCGTAAATTTAAAGACTGTTCATAGAATAATTGACATCCCCCCCAGTTCCAGTTCTGAGAATGCATTAGTACTGAGACAAGTGGAATAAGAACCAAGTCTTTCTTTGTACACAGTGAAGGTTTTGAATGGAACTTGTCAATAAAGAGTCTCCTTTGTGATCTTCCAGGAACCTCGCCTCCACCGAGCAAGGACTGTCTCAGAGATACTGGCCTCATTAAAATATGAATGGAAAGGGCCGTTGTCTCCACCGCTGTGTCAGTAGAGAACCCGGTCAGGCTTCTTGAACAGTTTTCTTGCTGTTTTATGGGGACTCTTATAGCATGTTAGAAATGTAAAAGTGATCCAGTATCTTTTTCTCGCTATCCTGGGAAACCACTTTCAACAAAATAAACCTGACATCTCCCGATTTTGAAGCCTTCCATCACCTCTAAATCGCATGTGGCATATACAGTGTTCAACCCCCACTCCACCACCTTAGGCTCCTCCTAACCACTGGCTTGTGAAGTGAGCACGAGAAAGGGCTTGGGAGGTGCCAGACCACAACTTTGAACTGGAAGAAAAGTAGCTGAGAAAGTTCTAGCTTGGTTTCTCCAGGAGTCTGCTGGGAGGGAGTTCGTTACAGACTCCTATGACTACACTATAATAACAGCCAATTACAGCATGCTCCATGTTTTTTCATTACTGTGTCTCTGTTAATCTTGTAGCAAATTTCTTGCTTGATAGCTATCACAACCAGGCAGGAATACAATTATGTCACAGCACAATGGACGTGAAGACCCTAGTTGTGATGCATTTGCAGTGATGCAGCCCGTCTGCCATCACAGCCTGACAGTCGCCAATAAACTTCATTCCTCTGCATGGCTGCTTTGGAGTTTTTCTTCAGACATAAAGGTGGCATGTAACCTGTTTAGTGGCTGATAATTTCTTCTGGTTGCAAAGATTTTCCTTTCTTGAGGCTTGGTTAATGTAACAACTGTAAGGGCTTTCTAGCAAACACTGAATCCTGTTTAGCTGCCAATTTTCTTTCTGTGAAGAATGAAATCACCACCTATACTAGCTAAAAGTCAATATTTAGATGCAAAAAAGTTATGACTCCTCACCTTAGGCTCAGATTCAGAAACTCTTGTAGGCTGATGAGACATGTAATTCGCTTTTATGTTGATTGACTGCTATGGGTTTGTTGTATGACACTCCATATAATATGCAAATTGGTTGACTGGTTTTATTAGACAATATGATTATAAATTTGAAGAAATTCATTTCGATGAGAAATAATAAGAGTTTATGGATTTCTGTTTTATATATATATGGGGGTCACATTCAAACACAAACAATGAGAGATTTTTTTCCTGTATTTAAAGAGCAGCTGGAGCATCACAAATTCTCATCACTGCTGTTTCAAGATTCCACAAACTTCCTGTCTGTGGGCTATAGAGCCTGCAACTGCTATGGTCTCCTTGCCTTCAGAAAACCATTTCTCATCATCTGAATGATGGAAACAAGTCATTCTGATTTGAATGGCTATTTTTTTTTGCAAATGTTTTCTGTCCTCATCATTAGAGTATGAGGGTACCAATCAGTAACATGTAGTTTCGTGGAGTTGAAAATTAATAGCAAAATGAAAACCCTGTGATTTAGGGAAGTTTTTTCCCCCAGACTCCAATCACATTTTTTATTTTGGAGGTTGTCATCACCATTGATAGAAGACAATAAGAAAGACCATACTATGGGTTTAATGATCATTAAATGGGGGGTGTGTGTCATCTAACTCAACTTCTAAAGTTAAAAAGTATCTTTCTCTCATTATTAAATATTAAGTTGTAACTATTAGGATTCTCATTAAAAATGCTCTTGCAAGTTTTAAAAAAACCTATTAAAATTTGAATGTCTTAGGTAAAATGAAAAACACAGCTACCCATATTAAAATATGATCACTTTTAAATCTCTGTGAGGTCCTGTAAGTAAAGTCTCAAGCACAGGGCTCCTTCACATCCTAAGCACAAGGCTGTGTTTTGTGAATGACTGGCTAACTCCCAGCCTCCAGCTGAGCCTTAGGACACTCAGGAGTGTTGGCTCAAGGACTTTTTCACATCTCTTTTTGCTGTGTTCCTCTGCCGCCATTCATCTCCATGTCCAAGGAACCTGAGGACAACAGAGCATGTGAACATTCAGGTCATTGCCATTAGCCCTGATTCCCTTCACATGATAGGGATCTTGGTAGACAAAGACTGGGCGACTGCCCCATGCCGCCCAGACAATCCTGCCTCTCAGCAGGCTTGTTTCATAACTAAAAGCACAATGCAGAGGGAGAAGATTGGGCTGAACTGAAACCTTTCTACAGCATAGTAGAGGCAGCCTCTTTGCAAAGGCTAGCCTTTTGTCCTGATTCCTAGAGGTCACAGAGAGAAAGCTCACTTCTCTCCCTCTTAACTATCTATCTATCTATCTTAAAATCTGCCTGTATAGCCTGAATGCTTTAGCTCTCTAAGTATTTCTGTTATAGTTCTATGCACTATGCTTGACCTCTCGAGACAGCTTTCTTTAAAAATATTTTTTAATACAAAGAGTAACACTTCCATTTTATTTCTTTTTAAAAATCCAAAAGGATTAAAAGGGTAAAAAAAATTAAAAAAAAAAAACAAGGTTAATACCTACACCCCGTCTCAGGCACAGAGGTACTTCTAGAATTCTCCATGACTTGGTAGAAACAACTGTGCCCTCTACCAAAGCCTTGGCTGTGTGGGAATTCCCCTGCTCGCCTACAGTGTGGCCAGCCATGTCTACCTCAGAAGATTCTCAGGAGGATGACCTAGCAGTTCCCTTGGCCCTGAAACCATTCCCACACTGCTATGGTGCCTTATTGTCTGGATATGGTTCAATGTCCTTGAGTTCTGTTTCTCAACCAACCTCAGTAGAACCTGTTTCTTGTCAGGCTCCCACTAAAGGACAGATGAAGGCTGGATGGTGCTCTCCCGAATTCATAGCCTCAGGAGCTGAGAACATAACACATCTATAGATAAGATCTTTGAAGAGGGAATCAAGGTGAAATGATATATATGAGAGTGACCTTTCTCTGCTGTGTATATGTGTTTCCTTACAAGGGGAAGAGATTGAAGCCAGATGAAGTGACACACACCTTTAATCTCAGGCACTTGGTAGGTAGAGACAGGTAGTTCTCTGTGAGTTCAAGGCCAGCCTGGTCTATATAGTATTTCAGGCTACTCAAGGCTACATGATCAGACTCTGTCTCAAAAAATAAAATAAGATAAAGAGGAGGAGATTTGAACACAAATACACAGAGGGATGACACAGAGAAAAGACAGCATCTATAACCAGAGGGACCACAGAGTGGCTAGCCCACAACACCCTCAACTCCAACTTCAGGAAAACTGATCAGGGTACTATCTGTGGAACATTATAATAAGGACCTAGAAAACACACATGGATACTGAAGGCCAGCTTCCACATTGCTGACTATAGTCTAGGCCTGGCACTCTGAACATCCCCAAGGCTTAGATAATAGTGGTCTGCAGAAATTCCAAATGCTGAGACAATTAACTATCCAGACCAAGTCCTAGGAAGCTGCTACTTGCCTTCTGAGGCTCTATCCACTGAAATCCTCAGTGCAGCCTGGTGGGGAAGGGGCCATGGGTTTGGGACTAGCCTAAATACAAGAGTCTAGTAAGACTATACTTACCCAACTGTGGATAAGGCTATCTGCTGTGGAATAATACTTCTGTACATGTGAATATATACTGCTCTCATTGGTTAATAAAAAGCTGATAGGCCAGTAGCCAGGCAGGAAGTATAGGCAAGAAAGCTAGATGCAGAGGACTCTGGGAGAAGGAAGGGAGGGAGCAGAGGAGTTGCCAGGAGCTACCGAGGGAGCAGAACATACTGGAGGACAGGTAAGGCCATGGGCCACATAGTAGAATGTAGAGTAATAGAAATGGGCTATTTTAAGTTGTCAGAGTTAGGAATAAGCCTGAGTTATTGGCCGAGCATTTACAAGTAATAAACCTCTGTGTGGTAATTTGGAAGCAGCTCCTAGGATGGGAAAAACTTTACCAACAGTTGCCAGTGACCTTTGGCCTCCCAGCATCCTCTTCTGTCAATGGGGCCTTAGCAACACCTTTCTGTGTAGATACAGATGAAGCATTTGGGTAGCCAGGCGCCCTGACAAAGATGGAGTCTTGATATTCTCTTCTGATTGGGCAGACTGTCTTAGAAGTTACACAGTTTAATGATACAAATTTCAGGAGAGTGGGATGCCTCTGTACTCTTCACAGATAAGTGAGAGGGTAGGGATGTTATTTTTTGCATCCTGGCAAGCACAGCTGTGGGTGAATGCTCATCAGCACACAGCCACCCCCTGTGCCTCAAAGCTCTTACTGGGAGTGTCTTTTCCTTCTCCAGCCTCTGAGTGCAAGAGCTTCTGAGATGGGTGGCAATCATCATCGGTTCCCAAGGTGACTTGGATCAACACCAGCTTTCATTGAGGCTCTCAGAGCAGAAGTGTTAAAGAAGCTATGACTGTGGTGTCTTAAAAATAGTGTGTTATATATATGTGCATGTTTTCATGTATACAGACATGGGTACCCACAGAAGACAGATAAGAAAAGTAGATGGTCTGGAACTGAAGCTGCCTGCTCATATTGCATGAATTCTATTTGGTATTATAATAAAAACCTGGAGCCAGATAGATATGGGGGGGGGACTGAAATATCAGAGAGACAGGGAACAAGCCACAACCACTTCTCTTCAGGACTGTTTTCTGGAATCCCCTGACTCCAATATCTCCATATTCAGCTAAAAAGGAAGTAGCTGAACTTCTTTTTCTCCCTTCACCCAGCTATCTTACTTCCTGGTTCAACTTTCCTAGAGCTAGGATTAAAGGTGTGTGCTGTTAGGTGTTGAACTCATAGAGATCCATCTGGGATTAAAGGCATGGGTCACCACTCCCCGACCTTCATGACTTGGCTCTGTTCTTTGATATTCCAGACTATTTTTATTAAATATACACCATATCACCATATGCTCAACTTACTGTTGGGAACCAAACTCTGCTCTCTAGAAGAGTAACAGTCTTTTATGGGGCTGTTGGTGATTGTATGTCATACAGTCAATGTGTTCGCTATCTGAGAATTTAAGAAAACATGAGCATTTGCTGCAGCAATGGGAACTCAGACATTGGGGTAGTTTGAATAGAAATGGCCCCATAGGCTCAAGTATTTGAATGCTTGGCCCATAGGGAGTGGCACTATTAGGAGGTGTGACCTTGTGGGAGTGGGTGTGGCCTTGTTGGAGGAAGTGTGTCACTGTGGGGGCGGGCTTTGAGGCCTCATATGCTCACGGCTATACCCAGTGTGGCACACAATCTCCTTCTGCTGCCTGTGGATCCAGATGGAACACTCTCAGCTCCTTCTCTGCCTGCATGCTGCCATGATGATAATGTAGCAGGAACCTCTGAAACTGTAAGCCAGCCCCAACTAAATGTTTTCCTCTATAAAAACTGCAAAGGTCATGGTATCTCTACACGGCAATAGAATCCCTAATTAAGACAGATATGAAGGGAAAATCCATTTGAAACTTGAGCATCCTAAAGAATCAAACTGTTCCTCCCAAGGCTTCACCTGTAATTATAAGGTTCTACCCTGCACCCCACACAGAAGCAATGAAACAGACTTTCCTGTCACCTCACAGTCTGCATATGTTTTTGCAGAGTACTTTGTAAAGATTCCTTGCTCATGAGCTGGTGAGATGGCTCAGTGGGTGAAGGTCCTTGTCACCAAGGCTAACAACCTGAGTTCAGTCTTCTGAACCCACAGTGTAGAAGAAAACAGAGTGCTTTCACAGCCTCACATGTGCTAGGACATAGATGGACAGACAGATAGACAGACACACGCACACACACACACACACACACTACACACACACACTACAAAAAAAAAAACAAAACAAAACTGAACTAAACTATAAACACTTCCTCCAATAATCCATAGCTCATTACCCAACGCCTTGATTTGGAGAATTTCTTAGGGTGATGATAACATTTAAAAATTATCAATAGCACTGCTCTGGGTGTTCTTGGGCATGTAGTATAGGTTTCTCTTGGGGTTTTTGCTCAGGGAGTATTGCTAGCTGTAGACACCAGAACAGGGGGCATCAGTCTTACATGTATTTCCACATGTGTTGTCTTGAATGCTTCCTTTCTGGGGAGAGCCATAAAAAGAAGCTTGGCATACTAACAGATGTCAGTAAAGCAAACATAATCCAAAACAGTGACCAGGTTCTTCCTGATGGCTTCTCCCAATCTGGAGAGAGCAACCACCAACAGGTCATGAACTGGGACTGCCTAACCATCTTTAATCAGGTTGAGAAGGGGGAAGAGGAGAGGGAAAAGGGATGGAAGGGAGAGGAAGGAAGGGATGGGAGGAGAGAGGGAGAGAGAGAATATTGGGTATCACCTCTCGTGCTGGCTGGTGGTGGCATGGCCCCCCTGAAGGCCTATCTCAGCACCTCTGGGAAGTGGCCAGTGGTCACTTCCTTTGTTGTCCCACAACTTGTTACCATGTTTATTTGGACACTGGTCTCTTTTTAGTTACAGCTAGTTCTTTAGGCTGACCAGTATCCATTGTCCCAGCAAAACAAAAGTTTCTATTGAAACAATACATTTTCTGTATTATTTAAAGTTAGCAACCCCAAGAGATAACATTAACTCTCTTTGTGCTGGTTAATTTTTACAACTTTATACAAACTTAGACATATCTAGAAAGAGAGGGTATTAATGGAGGAATTGACTCTGTAAAACTAGAGTGGGCAAGTCTGTGGGGGCATTTTATTGATTAATGACTGTGGAAGGGCCCAGCCTATTGTGGTGGTGACATCCTTGGGCAGGTGATCCTGGGAGGGTATAAAAAAATAAACCGAGCAAGTCAAGAGGAACAATTCAGTAAGCAACATTAGTCTACGGTTTCTGCTTCAGTTCCTGTCTTGAGTTCCTGCCCTGACCTCCTTCAGTGATGAGCGATGGTACGTAACTATAAGCTGAAATAAACTCCTTTTTCCTCACATTGCTTTTGGTCATGGTGTTTTATCACAGCAATAGAAACCTCAGACATTCTTATTTCTTAACATTGCACTTGGACAAATACAATCTCCCTGCCAGCTCATACACCAGGGAACTTACTCCAGGTGAGAGAATTCTTGGTTGCTTGTGGAATTGTGACTGTAAATGCCAAGTGCACTGGATAAATCTCCATCAGGAGCTCTGTGCTATGAAAGAGGAAGACAAATCAATTGCACACATTCCTATTGGTAGGACCAAGCTTCTTCTCATGTCAGGGACCAAAGAATGATGGGGAAAATTTAGTCTGGATAGAGAGCCAACCCAAATGAGCCTGAAGGTCCCACCAGGTCACTATGTCCTGAACAAGATAGGCATGGTGTTAGACAGGAGTCATGCAGTAAATAAACTGAAGTGACTCCTATCCCCAAAATCATGACCTGGGCCTGAAATCACATGCAAAGCATGTGGCCTTGAGTCTACTGCAGGGTCCTGGCCACAGAGTGCTTATAGACATTCCTGAGCTAAGAGTAGCTTTTTGTATTTATAAAATGTGTATTTACATGGTGCTGTGGAAGAGGTACTTTACAATGGGAGAACACACAAAGCCTACATTTCAGTATCTAAAAGTTCTTTTTTATGGTATTTGCGATTAAAACCAGGGCCTCACATATGCTAGGCAAGAGCTCTGCGCAGAAGAACGACATCTCCAGTCTACTTTTTTTGATTTACTTTATTATGTATATAGAAGAGGGTATCAGATGTTATCATAGATGGTCATGAGCCACCATGTGGTTGCTGGGAATTGAACTCAGGACCTCTGGAAAGACAGTCAGAGCTCTTAACCTCTAAGCCATCTCTCCAGCCCTCCAGGCTACTTAAGTTGTATTTGTTTACATACTGTCCATAGTTCAGAGGTGCAGTGTGGTGTCTTGGAGCTGGTGATACCATCAGTCTTTATAGGTAATGCTACACACAGTGCTCTAACGCTATGCTCCTCTTGAGGAGACTTCACACTCTGAAACCTCAACATGGCTCTGCCCCAATTATAACACAGTCTTGCCCCATGTATGACTTCTTATCTTCCACATGTATTCTCCTCTTGCCTCTGGATACCAAATAGCAATGATTTCCTGGAAAACACACCTTTAGCTCCACATGTATGGAACACACACACACATGTACCTGAGAGCACCAAGTTGCTTATCTTGACATGGCCTAAGAAATCATTCTCATCAGGCAAGAGGCATAGACCTTTGTACATTTGGAGAAGCGAGAGTTATATATCTTATGAACCAAGAAATAGGATTCATGTTATTGGTCACTCACTCCACTGGGTGGACCCTTGAGACCTTCAGCAGCTTTGTTCCACTAGACTCTTCCTTTGCTGCAGTCCCCTGACTGCTTGGGGGTATGATGGGAGTCCAACAGCACCAGGAGCCTCTGAAGGTCTCCATACGGACTGTCCATCTTTCTTCACAGAGGGGAAACAGCCTCTGGAGACAGGTTTTTTGCCCATGGTCACAGGCCTAGTTTACATACCGAAGGCATAAAACAAACCAGGTCAACCAGATGCCAAAGGTCCTGAGCATCAGAGTCCATAGTGGAGAGTACCTCTTTAGATTTGGTGCGGGGCACCAGGTACCTCTGTGGAGTGTGGAATACTCCCAGCTAGCCTCTATACTGCACCTTCCCTCACACAGGAAGCCAGTCTCAGCCATCCCTGAGCACTTGTCCTGTGGTCGAAGTTCTAGAACAGTATTCTGAGTGTATTCTTCTTCCAAAACAATTGGCACTCTTGCTTTCCTACAAACAGGCAGACTCAAAGCCAGAGCACATCTCTTCCAGCTGCGTATATGCCAGGGCATGGTGGTACTCATTGTGCCACACAGCTCCTTTTGTCCTGAGAGAGAACAGGCAATCCTTTAAGCATTTCCCCATTATCCTCCATTCTTCACCCAATTTGTGGATCCACACGATTCTTATTCAGTGGATAAGGAGCAATTAACAGGACGAGGGATTTATTAAGGATAAGTCATGCCAGACGGTTTTGACAGCTTGTTTTGAGTGTGACAGAATTACCAAATCCGACATTAGCTGCATTATGTATTTAGACTTTAGTGCAGCACCGAACAGCAAGCTTGTGGAAGCATCTCTGCCAAATGGCAGCAGACAATCATGTACCAGAAACAGACTCAAAGGTCAGAGATAAAGGACACACGACATGCAGCTACACACCCAGACAGGTCAGGAATTATGGGAAGGGAGTGGCATTTCATGAGGAGCCATCAAGGTCAATGTTAAAGTCTGTTCCCCATAGGGACATCATCCAGAGGGAGATAAGATGTACGCTGCTGACCCATAGGAATGGTGGGAAGCCACAACCACAACACCCATGAGACAAAGCCCAATGCTAGAGTACTAACAGGAATGTCTGAGTAGCAATGGGGCTGGATTCATTTCCATTCAACTCCCACTTGGGAATACTTTGCAAGAAAGTACAATAGGACATTATCCCACTCAGCCCCATGAAACCAGTGTAGTGCCCAGGTCACCCACATCTTTCTGCTTGGTGGTAGAGTTGTGTCCATAAACCATATACTCAGGTCTTAGTGTTTACACTCATGCATGCACCTGGCTGGAAAAGGGTCTCACAGGCATGGTTACAATGAGGTCCTATGTTAGAATGTGTTCTGAAGCCAATGTGATGGCTGCAAAAGTGGAGACACATGGACACACGAGGCCACGACCGTGTGACCATAGGGGGACCGGGCCGAGGACCCTGCTGAGTAGGGGCTGGAAGATGCTGGGCTTCCCTCTGAGTCAAGAGAGCCACCCTGTCTCCCTTGCTCTAATCTTCTGGTCCCTGGCCTCTGAGAGGAAGGTGCTGCTGATCTTATTCCCCTTTGTTGTGCAGCCCTGGAGGACAGACAGCCTGCTATGCCCAGAGATGCACACACTTCCTCTACAAGGTACAAAGCACTGAAAAGCTACATCTTCCCAAACAGCGATGGAGAAGGGGCTTCTGCTTTCCAGGGCCCCAGAGAAGATTTAGGTCAGCAACACCGAGCCCCAGCAGCCATTCACACATGCAAAGCTCAATTGCAGCTTTTGTTTGTATTTATAAATGAGTGGCACGCATCACCAGCATTTGGCTAGTTAACCCTAATTCTGTGCTAAGCTACAATAATCTTTCATTTTCTCTCACTGTGTTGTGCCTGCTGATCATTATTATTTTTATCTGTTCAGGAGTATTGAATCATCTGTCTTCTCCTCCTCCCTGAGGGCAGCAGAGCATCTAGGCTTCCTATATGCCAGGTAGTAATGCCAGGTTTTGTTTCTTAACCAAGTCTTTGGTTAATGAAGGCATTGTGTCTCTACTGTATTACACACACCATAACTAGTTATTATGCTCAGGGTAGCTGGTCTGATCCCAGGAACCTAGCATGTGGGTGGATGTGCAGAGGAGGGTAGGTGTCCCTGAGGTCCTTCTCAGACCCACCCTCTAATGGTGTGGCTCATTATTAACCAGAATTCCTCTCAGGGACACCAAGGGATTCCACAAGACCTTGCCCATGAAATGGCAGCTGCAGTCTCAAAGGTGGCTCTCTCATTACATTGGGCATCACTAGCTAAGTCCTCACAGTACAGACACAGCAGCAAGTGACACAGTTGACGGCTGGGTCCTTCTTTTTCCCCATGACTTTCTGTTGCCTTCCTAAACTTTACAATGGGACTGAGAGGTGGCTCAGTGGTTAAGAGGACTGGCTGCTTTTGCAAAGGACCTGGTTTGGCTCCCAGTACTTACATAGCTGTTCTCAGTCGCCCGTAACTCTAGCTCCAGAAGACCTCCTCCCGCCTCTACAAGCACCCCCGTCACATGTCATACTCTAACACAGACATACATATACACTTTTAAATAGACTTCAGGAAGCAGACTGACTCAGTTGGTAGAATGCTCACCTAGTACATATGACGACGCCCTGTGTTCATTCCCTAGCATCGCACAAACCAAGAACGACGGTGCTCACCTCTAATCTCAACATTCTCGTTGGAGGTAGGAGGATGAGAAATTCAGAATTTGAGGTCACTTGAGCTACATGAGACACTGCCTCAAAGAAACAAGCAAAAATGCAGTATGCAAATAACTAGAATTAAAAAATAACATAAAATTATCCACATCCTGAGAAGAAATGAGCAAATTCCTCTGTCCCCTAGATACTTGTCCTTTAAAGATGACAGATCCTGAGCTGGAGAGTTGGCGCAGCAGTGAAAAGCACTGTCAGCAATTCTAGAGGTTTCTGGTTTGATTCTCAGCACCCTCATGTTAACATACAGCAATCTTTAACTCCAGTCCTGGGGGATCCTCCTCTGACCTTCCTGCGTACTATGTACACAAGTATTGCACAGACATACATTACAAGCAAAACACTTATAAGGTCAATAAATATATATTTTTAAGGTAGCAGACACAATAGCTTTCCAGGTCAGTTGGGGAGCTAGGCTTATTTAGGAAATAATGTTAGCACAGAGGATTTGTTGTTTACCAGGAAAGAGAGAGAGCCGGACTCACAGCTGAAAGCTCTCTGTTCAAGCATAGAAACGAAGAAGGAACCATGGGAAGAAATCTCAGAAATCCATTTGCATGACAAAGGCAGGCCCCAAATGCACTGTGAAAGGGGAGGAGTCTGTGTGTGCAGAAGCCCAGCCACAGAGCTATCACAGCCCTGGGAGCACACTTGCTGCAGGGGACTCACAGAGGCACTGTCCCCACAGATGCTTTCAAAGTAATAAACTATAAATGATAACTTGATGAACAAATGGGTAAAACTACAAATACACAAGCAGAATGCAGGAACCCCAGACAAAAGAGACTGTTCACTGCCAGACTGGAAAAGAAAATTACAACAGGAGTTGAAATAGTATTTTTTTTCTCTTTTACCATGTCACAAAACAGGGGACAAATGATATTTTCCATAATGGGCAAAACCAAAACAAGGCAGATTTTCTCCTACATTGCCAGTGGATTACAAAATGCTGAGGCCTTGGGGAGGTTATCCAGGGACTTGGGTGTAAGTTAAAATGTCTATAACCCACATGGTTTGATTCCAAACCACTGAAGATTCTAGAATTTATTCTATAGGAAACAGGTGAACAAGGCTGGGGGTAAAACTATCAGTAAAGTGGTTGCTACCAAGTGCAAGGTCATGGATCATCTCAAACACTGAAAAAAATAACATTGCAGCTACATTAGCAACACACAGGATGTTGAAACCTGGAGGTTTGCTGTACTGTATTGTATGATAAAAATCTGGAAAGAACAAGAATACATTACTGAGGTGTATTTTAAAGACTTCCATAGATCTCCACTAATTGCCATGGTATAGCCTCTACCCCCACATCCCACACTGCAACACTCCACAACTGTGAGCCTTACAGTTTGCCTCAGTCTCTCCTGGAGGTCAAAAGTCCAAGATCAAGGTTTAGATGGTTCCATTCCTAGTGATGAAGCTGTGTCCACAAATGACAATGTCAGCTCTGGGGTGTCTTCTTATCAAGTCAGGGTCCTGCCTAAGACTCCTTCAGCCACAGTCTTTCCCTTTACAGGACCTGCCTCTAAATATAGTCATGGAGGCAGAGCTTTGTCATATAAATTTGAGGTGACATATTAGACCTACCCCTAAAAGGAAAGTATGCATGCTTAACAATAAATGTATGTAACATTTCTACATTCTTCAGTGGATAATATATAAATGACCAAAGCCAAGAAACACTGAACATCTGCCTACATGTATGTATTTTCTTGAGACTAGAGACAGATGGAAAGGTGCTGATATCTGAAAGGGTGGATTACGGTGGGGTGGAGGCAATTTACACAATTTTTCCATGTATAGTTGACTATCCTCTTTAGCAGAGGAGTACTCCATCACCCTAAACAAGATGCCCCCAAACCACAGATAATGTCAAATCCTGTTTTTCTTATATGCACAAGTATATAAAGAAGTTTAGGTCAGGTGAGATGGCTCATTGTATAAAAGCAATTGCTACCAGATCAGATGACCCAAGTTCAATCCCCAAGCCCCACATGGTGTAAAGAGAGACCCACTTCCTACAAGTTGTCCTCTAATCTCTGTACACACACACACACACACACACACACACACACACACACACACACACCACATGTAATAATAATAATTTTTTAAAGTTTAATTTGTCTACCACCTGAGTATGAATTAACAGTGAAAATGAGCATGCTCCCACTCCATAAGCTCCCTATAGCAAGTTACAAAGTTAAAGAATTTGAAGAACAATCAGAAGGGGGCGCTGTGTCACCCCTGGGGAAAATGCAAGGCTAGCCTTGGCTATACAAGGAGACATCTCTAAATTGATTTTAGAGATGTCTAAAATCAATGGTCTCGGTGGAATGGCTCCTACCACCTCAACATTCAAGAGGTTGAGGCAGAGGACTGCCACAGGTTCAAGACAGCCTGGATGTCACAGTGGGTTCAAGGCTAGATTGTGCTACAAGATCCTACTGAAAAATAAAACCTAAAAACCAAAAACCAACCAGAGCTAGTGGGTACAAAGTTAGCAGAAACTAGGTACATAAAGGCTCATTTTGCTCATAGAAACTTCAAAAACCATAGAATTTTAAAAACTGCTTTTAAGATAATTCCTTATAATTTTGACTTGAAAGAGATGTTCTTAGTTAAGGTTTTCATTGCAAGAGTAAAAACTCTATGGCCAAAAGCAAGTTGAAGAGAAAGGGTTTATTTTATCTGATACCTTGTAGTTCATAATCCAGGAAAGTCAGGAGAGGAACCTGGAGGCAGGAACTCATGCAGAGGCCATGGAGGGTGCAGCTCAAGGCTTGTTTCTCACAGCTTGCTCCGACTGCTTTCTTATAAACCCAGGACCAACAGCCCAGCCCTCTCACATCAATCATCCACAAAGAAAAGGCTCCACAGGCTGGCCTATGGACCAATTTGGTAACAGCGTCTTTTTTTTTTTAAATATTTATTTATTTGTTATGTACACAGCATACAGAAGAGAGTACCAGATGTCATTATAGATGGTTATGAGCCACCATGTGGTTGCTGGGAACTGAACTTAGGACCTCTGGAAGAATAGTAGGTGCTCTTAACCTCTGAGCCATCTCTTCAGCCCCCAACAGCGTCTTTTCAATTGAGGTTTCTTCTTCCTAACTGACTCTGGCTTGTGTCAAATTGACGTGAAACTAGCCAGGATAATAACTAAACAGACAAATAATTAGGATCCAGTCAAAATGATTTGCTATATAATCAGTGTTTGAAAATGAAATTCTTTTGATTTTTTTCTCAAATTATAAACCCTAAGTACAACATTTTGTCTTTATAATGTGTCATGAAACGTTTCTTCCTGAATTATTTTCTGGAATTTTCTCTGTATTACTTATGTCAGCAGAAAACTGAACCTTTAGTAATTGAAAGTATGGATAAGGGGAACGGTTTCATTTCCTTTGCAGCTAATATCATAAGGTAATATTATAATTTTAAAATGTCATTTTGTTTACTTTCTAATTCATATTTAATTTTTTTTTTCTTTTGAGGGGATGCTGCAGGGGTGAAAGGCAGATATGGAGGGACTGGGAGGTGAGCAGGATTGGGGTGCATGATGTGAAATCTCAAAGAATCAATAAAATATTATGTTAAAAATATCCATGAAGGAAGTGGAGAGATGTCTCAGCGGTTAAGAACATATACTGTTCTTCCAGAGGACTTGGATTCACTTCCCAGACCCACATGCAGCTAACAACTGTCTATAACTCCAAGATCTGAGTCTCTCACACAGACTATATACGGGCAAAATACCAATGCATGTAAAATAAAATAAATAAATTTTTAAAAAAGCCGGGCGGTGGTAACACACATCTTTAATCTCAGAACTTGGGAGGTAGAGACAGGTGGATCTTTGTGAGTTAGAGACCAGCTTGGTGTGCAGAGCAAGTTCCAAGACAGGCTCCAAAGTGACAGAGAAACCCTGTCTCAAAACTACCCCCTTCAAAAAAAAAATGAAGAAACATTGAAAATCCAAAATAGAACCAACTTTAATCCAGTGCTAGGAAGCAAAGATAGGTGGACCCCTGAGCTTGAAGTGAGCCTGGTATACAAAAAAAGTTTCTGGTCATCTAGGGCTATATGGAGAAACCTTGTCTCAAAAAAGTAAAAATAAATTAATAAATAGAAAAGAAAATCAAAAGTAGAGTCATTAGACACAGATTATACTCTGGACACTCCTTAGAGCCAATGCAGGATCCTCTGCCCCAAGCTAGACCTCTGGGATCCCCAGGAGCCTGTGCTATTTAGTTCTGTGAAAAAATACTGAGATGAACTTATGAGGAGCTGTAGGTAGGGTACACAACTTTATCCCCAGCACTTGGGAACAAGGTAGGCTGGACTGTGAGTTCAAGGCTAGCCTGGATTATATAAAGAGTTCCACACCACCCAAAGCTACACGCTGAGGCTCTTTCTCAAAAGCAAATACAACAAATAAATTTGTAATGGAGATATTTAATTTTAGCAGCTCAGGGTTTCAGAGACTCCAGTCCATGACCAGTTAATGCTATTGCTTCAGGCCTGTGGGAAGGCAGCAGTTTCAGGACTCTGTTCCTGGTAAAAGAAACTGCTTACCTCACGATCATTAGGAAGCAAAGACAGCATAGAGTTTAGAAGTACCCCTTAGTGACCCAGCTTTCTCCTAAAATCCACTTTCCAGTGGCTCCATCACTGCCCAATAGTGTCACAGGCTGATAATCAAACACACAGGCTTGTGGGACCCTCATCCCTGCCACAGCAGAGACCCAGCTGGCTAGATATGGCCTTGGACACATATAGCAGGAATGGGTCTTCCCCTAAAGTGTAAGGACACTGGATACTGCTGTGCCCAGGAGATAACATCACTATTGGTACTTACAAGTCATCTGAGCACTGCAAAGGACCTTAATTTAGCATTTCCATGGACAAGGGAGTATGGAACATTCCATAGTGCCTGGACTCAGTTTAGTTAACGGTCATTTTTTTCTGAAGTCTTTGGAAATTCTGGAAGTCAGGGTATGAGAAAGACTCAAGAAGCCTAATTGTTTTTTTTTCACTTTGCTTAAGCAATGAGCAGGAGAATAAGACCCTATTTGATATAAATTTATAAATTTCTTTATTGGAGTCTTAGTCACACTGCTTTCCTTTAATTGCTTTCAATGTGTTTTATTGGATTGGTAAGAAGCTGCCCAGGGACCAGGGCCAGGCGGCTGTCTCCAGCAGCTCGGTTCCCACAGTTCTGACAGCATCTCTCAGGGTGTCGTTCTTATTTCTTGGTGGCACATTAGGCCACATTGTGGGGGAATTGGCAAAGGGCTAGCTGATGCCCCAGGAGGAAGCCACTCTGGAGTCACCTTTCAGTTCAACTAGAGGGACAGGAAATGCTAGTCTGGTAGAAAGGGAAAGAAGAGGCAGACACTCAACACATACTCCTGACCATGAGTCCTATCCCACTCTCCTAGGCGACAACATACCATTGCCTTCCCCCGCCACAGGGTACCATGTGGTGTGGTTTCTATTTTTTTGAAGTCTCCTTGTCTTTAAAACTTTCCATTTTAGCAAAGACCTGACTATAGCCAGATGTTCTACCTGTAAGTACCTCTGGGTGCTATCAATGATAATTGCAAGGGGAATGTGAGTCTGTGACCACAGAGATCAGAATGGTCAGAACAATTCTGCTGAAAATTCTTATTGGGAATACTTCACAGTGCATTTTCCATGTTTCTCATGGCATGGGCAGCTTGATCTTGGAAGGCCAGTACTTCTAGCCTCACATCCAAATCACAAGGAATTAGATGTTTTCTGGGCTGCCCACCATAAACCACCACAAAGGAGGGGACTGCACACAAGATTTGTGCTTTCTTAGTCCCAAGACCAGAAGTTCAAAAGCAAGGTGTCAGCAGTTTGTGCTCTCTCTTGGGGCTACTGGACTGGGAACAGGAGGATTTGTGTTCCATGGCCCTGTGGACCTGAGTTGATCACAAGGTGAAGGTCTCCCTACATGGGACCCCGGTGTGCCTGAGAAGTAAACTGTTGAGTCCACTCTGGGGCACACAGCTGGCACTTCATCAGGCCTCGGGTGCTGCCAAGGGTAGCTCTACTCAGTCTTTCCTGTCAACAAACTGATAGACATTTCGTTTTACAAACACAGACTCTCTCTCTCCATTTCATTTTACACACACACTCTCTCTTTTTCACACACACACACACACACACACACACACACACACAGAGCACGCAGACCACAACATGTGTTGAAGTCAAAGGACAATTTGAAGGATCTGGTTCTCCTTTATGTGAATTTCAGGGATTGAACTCGGTCAGGTCATCAGGCTTAGCAAGCCTTTACCCTCTGAGCCATTTGATCAGCCATGGACAGACCTTTTCAAAGGGAAAAAGTTGGGTTTATTCTATGCACAAAGCCTGGATAATCAATTTTCTTTCTATGCTGACTGCTTTCGTTGTTAAAATAAAATTTCAAAGAGTTAGGTCTATATTTACTACCAGGCTTTGTTACTTAATACTAACCTAAATTCTAGGACTTCTTCACCTCAGATTGTGTGAGCTAAACAATAAACAATTAGACTAGCCATGGCATTTAAATTTGGGAGGGCAAGGCAAGGGCCTCTGAAGTTTAAGAGAAATGAATGCAGAGTGTAAAATGTCTCAGCAGGTAAGGCACTTGCCCAGAAAGCTTCTGGCAACCTGAGTTTGATTCCTAGAAGCTTGGATATTAACCTTCACATGTCTACATCTTACACCCAACACAAATGCACTAATTAACCTCCACATGTCTACATCTTACGTAAACCAACAAAATGCACTAATTAACCTCCACATGTCTACATCTTACACCCAACACAAATGCACTAATTAACCTCCACATGTCTACATCTTACACCTAAAACAAATGCACTAATTAACCTCCACATGTCTACATCTTACCCCCAACACAAATGCACTAATTAACCTCCACATGTCTACATCTTACACCTAAAACAAATGCACTAATTAACCTCCACATGTCTACATCTTACACTCAACACAAATGCACTAATAATAATGATGATGATGGTGATGGTGATAAATGTAGGAGAGGCTTACGGTCCTGAGCTCTTACAATCAGGGCATGCTGGGGCTAGAGTTGAAACACTATCTCACTCTTGCCATCTGCCTTCCTCTGCCCTGTTCTAAGCATAGGATGTCAGCACTTCCCCCACAAATGGGAGTTTAGAGCAGGGCAGAGACAGTATTGAGCGAGGATAATTCCTTATTTGTGCTTCTGTTTCCTGAGAGCTGCTCAGTTGACCCTTGGGGAGCTCTGGCCTCTTTCAGACACATAGGATCACAGAGGCAGACGGTGAACAGGAAATCCCTGCAAGAATGTCAGATTCCAGAGGGCAGGGCCAGGGCCAGGGCTCCATGGAGAGAGGATTCTTTTGCCTCATCCCTGCCCCAGGGACATATGGCTGGGCCCTGTGACTACTACATCCCAGAATGTTCAAGAGCAACAGCAAGAACCTGGCCAAGGATAGGCTTCTTGGTGTGGTTGGTCTTAGCCACCATGTGTGTCCAGAGTTGTAGGAGATCCAGACAGACTTGGGATCCAGAAGGACCCTTAGCATGCACTATGGAATGTCTGATCAAAGTGATAGACAAGAATCAGCCCCTATGAAGTCTGGAGGTCTGCCCTACAATAGAGCTGATGCTGGAGTCTAGAGAGCTTCTGAAATTCAGGTGACTCAGGATAGAGAAAGTTTCATCTATGCCTCTCCTGAGGTCCCTGTGGGCTCTATGTCTCCCTCTAGGGCTTTTTGAGACAGGGTTTCCTTGTATGACCCTGGCTGTCCTGGAATTCCCTATGCAGACCAGGTTTGCCTTGAACTCACAGAGATCTGCCTGCCTCAGTCTCCCCAGTGCTGGGATTGCTGGAATTAAATGCCTGCACCATCATGCACAGTTTAAAGCATTTTTTATGATTTTTTAAAAATTATCTGTGTGTGTGTGTGTGTGTGTGTGTGTGTGTGTGTGTGTGTGTACACAAATACAGGTAACTACAGAAGCCAGAAAATGTCAGATTCTTAGGTAAGCCCTCTGACATTCGTGGAATTTGGGTTTTCTATGTATACACTCTTAACCCCTGAGCCATCTCTCTGGACCCCTTACCCGAGGTCTTAGCAGGCCCATTCCTATCCAGTGCTCTCCCTCTCCTCAGACAGTACATGTGTCCATTTGTGTGACATCAGCTGTCTTCTTCCAAAGCTCAACACTTTGTTTTTTTGTTAGTGTCTCACTGAGCCTGAAGCCCATGGTTTTGCCTAGACTGGCTGGCAGCAAGCCCTGGAGATCCTCTCTGCCTCCCCAGTACCAGATTACAGGTCCTGCTGCCATGCACAGCTTTTCTGTGGTTCTGAGGACTTCTTATGTGTATGTACCAGGCTTTTTACCCATCAAGCACTTCTGCATCCCCAGAACATGCAGTTTGATTTTAGGATGCCTTCTGCTTCTTTCTCAAACGTATTCTGGACTTTAAAAGCAAATTAAGTCTAGCTAAACAACTTGAATTGTAAACTCTATGTCACCTTTAGGAAATCATCCCATATTAAGGTGGAATGCAGGCTGGGTCCCCTGGCTGGGAGAACGCTCACTGTACGGTCCAGTTCAGGGGAAGCAGCTCCCCTATGCACAGCTGTCTCACCCCACCTTCGGAAAAGAGACGTTATTCCTTTACTCCTCATTATCAAACTAGCACCACTCATGTTTTTACTTACAAGAAAAAGCTATGATATCTCTAAAGAATGTCTATGGCAGGTCAAATAGCCAAGAATAAATGGTACAGGGATGGCCTTCTCATGTACACAGTGTGACAGGTGACTCAGAAGCTCTGTCTCCAGGTGGCTTCCCTTATCTGCTGCAGTCATCCTACACACTCAGGAAGTTCCACACAGGAAGCCTGGGGCAGAGGATGTGGGAGAAGGAAAGAGCCAGGTACCCCACAGGGTCTGACATTTTTAGCAGGCCAACAAATGAGGCTGGAGTGTGCCATTCTTGAAAGGGGGAAGGTGAGGGCCAGTTTTCAGGATGGAGCAGAGTTACTCTGGTGTTCAAGGGAAGACATGACAGAGTCTACAAAACCGAACAGCACAAATGGGAAATGAGCATCTTTGAACACAGAACAATATCTAGGGATCGGTCTACTCCAGCATTGTCTGAATGTCCACGTGGAGAATAAGACACTCTTTTCCTTTTAATTTAAGACACTCCGCATACCCATGGAGAAGGTACAAATGTTAAATTCCCTTGGTTTAGGGAGGGGGAGGAGCTTGTTAACTCTTTGAGATAATCAGGGAGGATGAGAGGTACTGGGGGAAAGATCCACCTGCTGGCTTTTCCTGGAACAGCACAAGTGTCCCAGGATGGTGCCGTGGAACACCGTCCAGTGTGTCCTTCAACATTTCCCCTTCCCTGCTCCAGGATACCAAGAGCTTCTAATCAGCCAAGGTGTCACCACTGAAGCCAGGATACAGCATCACACCATCCGCAATGATGGTTGGGCTGTCTCTGCTCTGAGAGGCAAACAGAAAGTTTCCGTTGTTGATGGCTACATACTTATTTACATGTGTGCAAGCACACATACACATGTGCACACAAGGTTTACTTATACATATGTGCAGATATAAAGATGTGCATACACACATCTACACATGTGCACAGACACACATGCACATACATGCACATACATACAATTGAGAACACATGCCAGGTACACACGTGTGCATATCCAGACTTAGAAAAATTACTGCCTGGAACTCTTGCTTTCACTAATTTTGGTTCTCATACTGGCCTGCTGGTGACTACAGGCTTGCTAGTAAGAAGCTGTTGGAGGAAATCTACCTGCTGGGACACAGGCTAAGTCTGTCCCATCTCGGTGTGTGGCCCAACTTCACTGACCTTCAGGCAGCCCTGGTGCCAGGATCTAGGTGCTTTGGGAGTCATCTCTGTGGGACAGCAAGGGATTAGCATAGAGACTTGCACGTGACAGGACTCTAGGACCAGGTATGGAAGTAATAGACACCTCGCCAATAACATGCTGAACAGCTGCATATGGTTGTAGGCACAGGATACTCCTAAGCCACATAGGTCATCTGAGGAAAGGAAGCTGCTGGGCACAGCCTCTGCCTCTTCAGGTATTCTCTGGAAGTGGACATATAGACTCTGCCAGAGGTGTGGGAAAATGACAAATCACCTACCTGATGAGGGTGTCAGAATAACCTAAGTAAAGTGGTTGGAAGTGAGTTCCCTGTGTTGCTATCAGGCATCACATGGACACAGTGTATGGGTACCAGTCAGTGAGCTATGTCTGTCAGGTCTTGTCCATCACCCTGTTGAAACATCTGGCCCAGTGGATTGGAGGAAGCTTTCCTGATGCTGCTTCTGTTCCTGGTGTGATCACTTTGGCAGAGAGGGAACTGATCAGAAGAACATCTGTTTGAGATGGGGAACCAGAGCCTGCAATTCACACAGCCAAGCCCCAGTGAAAGCCCTATTATCTCTGGCATAAAGAGGACACTCAAGGTGTTGATAGAGAGGCCCCCACAAAGGGCTAAATAACAGCACGAACCCTGAGGTGTCTCCTTGGAGTCTATGCTTTCTTTCCTGTCAATTGAAGTCCAGTTTTGTTCCTGAAGGTTAATGAATATGGAGGTGACATTTGGCTCTTGTACTCCTGACTTCAGAAGGAACACAGCCCTGCTGAGACTCTAGCACAACGGTTCGCTTAAACTGTCTACCGTGTCCCTTCTTTGCCTGTCCTATGAGCACTGGCTGCCCCTGGCTCAACCTGGAGCCGTGCAATGTGATAGGTAGGCCTTTATTTGAGTTTGGGGTTATTGTGCTTTTTATTTTGTTTTTGAAAATCCAATGACTGGGGCTGGAGAGATGGCTCAGAGGTTAAGAGCACTGACTGTTCTTCCCAAGGTCCTGAGTTCAATTCCCAGCAACCACATGGTGGCTCATAACCATCTATGATGACATGGCATCTGGTACCCTCTTCTGTATACTGTATAAACAGTAAATAAATAAAATTTTTTTTTTAAAAAAAAAGAAAATCCAATGACTAAGACATAGCTCCAAGGTAGATATCTTGGACCTGTGCTCATTTGTCCTGGCTAGGCCAGGCTGCTACCATCTGACTCTATGTCTCCATGGGCAGTGACAGAGCCTCCCAGGGTCTAGTGGTGCTGAATAAAGTGTCCTGCCCCATGCACTTCTGTACCCTTCTGCTTATGAAGTGCTGTATTTGCATTGGGACATGCCTGGGCAGCCTTTGGGACAGAAATGTCTAGTGAGACCTAGTTTATTCCTTGGGACATACATGGAAAGAATAGAATCCTGAAAATTGTCCTCTGATCTGAACATACATGCCATATACATTCTTTCTTGTTCTTGCTAATTAAACAAACAAATGTAATTAAAATTTTAAAATTTTTTTTATATAAGCCAAGCCAAGGAAACAGAAGCTTCACAATAAAATTCAGTAAAACATTCTCAAATAAATTCTTTTTAAAAATTGTATACAGCCCAAGTTTTATAGTCTTGGAGACCAGGGTTACCCATCCATTCACCCACCTATCCATCCATCCACACATCCATCTATTTACCCACTCATTGATCCATTCATCCATTCTTCTATCTATCTTTCCATCCATTCATGTATCCACTCACCCATCCATCCATCCATCCATCCATCCATCCATTGACTGGTGACTCTCTGTGAGAAGAGCAGGAGGTATCGAGTCAAGATACTGGCTACAAGAACCCTGCATGAGCCATGGCAGGTAGACACCTTGATTCAGAAGAACAGGTCCTTAATCAGCTATAGTAATGAAAAGAAAATGGGTATCCTGATGTCAAGGAATGTTTCATGTAGCCCAATTAATAAACCTGATCAATAATCACAGGGAAATCAATTATTATGGCAATATTTATCCAAAGCAATTTACAACATAAAGTGCAGGAGATGCTGGGATGACCTACTTGTCTGGATGTGATGGATCTTCCTTCCAGACAGTGGAAAAGCAGAGAGAGCCCTGTGCTCATGGACTTGAACTTTAAGCTGTCAATAGCCATACATTAAGGCTACAGGTTGAAAGGTCATAGGTAAACCCCAAACCTGTGCTGGCCCAGAGACCACACCCTTAGATCAGAGAGGTGCTGGGATCTCACTACAGCCTCACCCTCTGTTTTCCTTACAGGACTCATGCAGATCAAGGACAAGCCATGTTTCCCCAGCCTCTAAATCCCCTGAGCTCCAAAGCTGATGAAGGTGATAAAGTGGGTACTGTCTTCCAACTTTGTTCTGTACTTGGAACAGACCAGTACCTGACTCTGAGGGGGTCATAATAGACTCCACATCCATGGGTTCTGTTAGTCTGGGTGTGAGGGTGAGATTGTCTTGACTAAAGTGTATGGGTAGAAAGTGGGCTATGATTCCCCACTTTGTGAAAAGGAGCATGACTAGACACCATTCCTTTTGCCATAACACTAATGTTCACTAAACTGTCTATCCTCTTCCTAGACCACCCTAAGGCCTTCCAGAGGCCTGCTGTGGCCTTTTGCAATATGACAATCATTGCAGCGTGGCAATCATACTAGTCTAGGCCATGCCTGGGAATCTGAGTTCAGACCTGAGATTCTTTCATGTGATCTCCAGTACTTTGTCTGGGCATCAACTTATGGAGGCACTGAATCTAGCACCAAGGATACAGCCATTGGAGCCTGGAGCCAGGGTGGACTTTGCATGTGGGTGCCCAGTCTGGGCTCTGTCTGTATAAAAGTACAAGTCTCTAAACCCAAAGCCATGGCCACCAGATCCTTTGGACTCAGAAAGGCCTGGCATTAGCCAGGAATGGGTATGATGTTGTTCAGTTAACAGTCTTCTCAAACAAAGCGTCTTCAGGATACTCTACCTTGCTGAGGACAGCCACCTGCCTTGGTGGCTTTTAGATTTTTAGACATAGCCTACTTTTTATATTAAGACTTTATATAAAATAACACAGCAAAAAATCCCTTCTTTTCTAAAAGATACTTTCTGGAATTTATATGTTTTCTTATAACCACCACATTAAGCAAGCTGATTTCTAAGGCCGACAAATGGCTGTTAAAGTTCCTGATGGACTGAACACTCCTTTGTCTCCATGTCTAACGTTCCTTGATACAAACAGTAGAGAGGAAACTTTGAAGTTACTTAGTATCCTGGCAAATCAGAAAAACTCTTTGTATTAAGCTTGCTGTGGTGAGTCAAACAGAAGAGGGGAAGGGAAGGGGTTAATTTAATTCCTTTTTGGGGTTAGGTGCCCAGGAAGGTGCAGGATTCTTGCACGGACAGCCCTTGGTGAAGTCCCTGCAGGATGTTGCAGGAGGGTGAGGAGGGAGATGCTCAGCTCACTTCATCTAACTCCCTGAGCAACTGTGTGCCTGGCCTTTTCACAATGGTCAGTATCAGGGGTCTTATTTCTTCCAGGATTAGACCTTGGGTAAGGTCTGGGATACTGTGGCACCCCTTTTCTCTCTTCTGACTCCTCCCAGCTCTGTGCCCTTCCCCCTCTCTTCCACGGAACAGCATTTGCTTCCCTTACTTTCCGCAGATATTCTATTAGCTCTGTGAAAAAAGATCCATGCTAATGATCCAAGTGATCTAAGCACAGATTAGTTAACCCTCACTCAAATTACTAAAACATGGACACTGGTTTTAAAGTAATACTGCTAGCATGTGACCACACACACACACACACACACACACACACACACACACAGAGAGAGAGAGAGAGAGAGAGAGAGAGAGAGAGAGAGAGAGAGAGAGAGCGAGCCAATCATCCATGCAGGTCTAGGCTGTCCCCTTTCCTCTCTCTGTATGTGCACACCATGTCAGGAAGGTGATGATATGCACACAGATACTCTCCATGTTTCCTTTAGCACAAAACAAGATAGCAATAAACGAACTCCTGTGGTTGTTCAGCTTCACGTGGAGGAGACACCATGGGAACAGCTATCTCAAGTTCCAGAGTTCACTACCTGTGCTTAGAAGAAGCTGTGTCTCCTAAGATGTCTGACCTCCCCTCCGGCTGCTGATCTTCCAGCCCCCCACCCACCCCTGGCTGCTAACCCTTTTGCCTGCAAGTCAAGTCCACCCTCCCTTGTGGCATCTGCCACTATGGACCCTTGGGGCAAGCCCCCTTGGAGTACTTTCAAAGGAGGACCTTTCTTTTCTCTGAACCATGGGTCTGTCTAACCAGAGCAAAGCTTGCATCCCGTTCCCCCTTCACACTGGAAATCTGTAAAACCAGGAAGGAGGAGGGATGGAGTGCCCAAGAGGGCCCTGCACAGCCTTTGAGCATCTGCCCTGTCACCTCCCTGGGCCCCCTGCTGGTCCTTGCCCAAGAACCATGGACTTGCTATTTTTATTCTGATGAACAACAGAGCCAAAATGTCTTCCAACTTGACAAAACACAAAATTTAGGTGCTGAGAGAGATACTTCAATTTCAAGCTTAAAGATTACTTTGGGTCCCCCAGGACTCAGAAGCAATTTAGAGCTGACACCCTGAACAAGAGCAAGGTTAGAAGATTAAGACCAACTGCTGTTTGGATAAATGGCTGGTAATTGCCCATATCCGCAATTATATACTGGCACATAATTCCTTTTCCGCTACCTTTTTTCTCTCCTGTGTCCCGTCAGGCCTGATTCGGTAAGAGCCCACCTTGGTTTTCTTCTGTCGAGCTTTGTTGATATCATGTTCCACCTCGTCCATCAGGGCCCTGCATGCTAAACAAGACAGATGGTGTGGTCAGGGGACAGGAATGAATGCGTGGAGACAGTGGCCACTGCACCCGTGGGCACAGGGCTTCTGCAACCACAGATGGCTGAGAGACAGAGGATCCCTGCTCTGCAGGGTCTAAACACCAAGATCTGGGATCTTTAGGCCCCTTTGTACACTGGCCTTTTCCTTTTCTTTATTAAAAAGCCTGATGTTTGTATTTCCTGTGTATAAGTGTATGTCTGTGTACCATGTGCATGCCTGGAATGCATAGAGGTCATCAAACTGAGTGAGGTACTTGGGGCTGGAAACCAAACCTAGGCCCTGTATAGAATGCTATTATTGTCTCCTGCCTGTTTCGATTGACAAATGAAAACCTTACTGAAGTGAAGCAAAGAGATTTTTCTCCTGACTTTACAAAACTGTCTTTCCTCGTAACAAGAGCAGCAAGTTCTTTTAGCCATTGGAACATCTCACAAGCCCTGCTATTCTGGTCTTTCAAACACTATGTTTTTCCTTGCATATAGATGGCACTGTGGTAAACTGAGGGAAGCTGCCTGTGCCAGCAGCTCATCAGATCTCTCAAAGCCGGTCTCTCTAGTGGCTTTTTGCTTTGGCACCTAACTCATAGGAAAGCACTGGTCAAAGTTACTCCCTGCTCTTAAAAGTCCATCTCCAGTGAACTCTGAAGTACACTTTTTAAGGTCTATCTGGATGATCTACCCCACCTAAAATCATTCTCTTTTCCTCTCAGGTGCTCATGATCCAGCTTGAGGTAGAGAAGCTGTTACCTTAACAAAGCCTTTGGTGCCGCACCAACCTCCTCAGCTGTATTAGAAGCCAACTCTGGATGCCTTGTCCCTACCTATCTGTGGACAAGAGGTCAGTACAACAGCAGAAGCTTTGGGGGGACACTGAAGAAACTCAATAGGGAAATGGGAATCCCAGGCCCCAAGCAATTTGTGCAGATATAGCTACATGCCAGTCTAGAAGCTCACCAGTTACTACATCACCAGGTGGGAACTAGTGGCAGCGTGTTTACCACTTTGCAGTAACATTCTAGGTGGATGCTGTTATGGTTCTATATTGGCATGGATGCTGCCCTTTGAGCATCCATGCTGGAGCTTCCCTCTCTGTGGGCCAGAGGCATTTCCCTGGTTCTTGCACATGAGCTACCCTCAGCCACAGACTTGGAACTAAGGCATTATTGTCATACAAACTTGGCTACCATTTTGAGCCTGCTGATGACAACCAGGTCAGAATGAACTGCTGCCAGTCATTAGTACCATTACTGGGCCAGCGTACAGCCATACCATCCAATCTCATTTGGTCTCAGAAACTAAACAGGGTTGAGCTTGGTTAGTACTTGGATGGGAGACTGATACTGGCTGGTAAATCCTGTGCAGTTAGCCTGAGACATCCAGTGGAATGACTGGGGTTTCTCTCAACCATGGTCCATGAGAATGGAAGGTTTGCTTGGCCGTGGTCACAGATGTAGCTGGCCATGATTCAGCTGCTACTATGCTGACATGGCCTGTGAGGCTGAGAAGCTGCCGTGGGTCATCATCACACTCCTTAGGTCATGGAACACAAGCATCCCTTCCATTGATGCATGCTGGCTCTCCAGAGGATTGTTCTGGAAACTCCAGCTCACCCTTGGTCCTTCTTTTCCTGCTAGAGTGAGGGTGCTGACTGGAGCTCATCTTAGGCAGTCAGGAGCAGGACATAATAAGATGTCTGGGGAGGGACTGTGGGGCCAGCGCCTCCCAGTGGGCTTCCATAGCTCTCATCCTGAATAGTCAAGAGGAGGAAGACCTTCATGGAGGGTAGTGAAAGAGCAGGGGAGGGCAGGAAGGTAGGTCAGGATGAGGGATGCCTTTGCACTTCCCTGTCCCTCCTGCGAAGGAGCGTGGCTATGTCTGGAACCTTTCCAGCCAGCAAGCCTCAGGTCACGGTCACCCTAACTGAAGTTGGCTGTAAGCTGACAAGGTAGGACAGGAATCTTGACTATAGGGGCCATGGGGATCACTGTGGTGTCCCTGGCTGTCACTGGGCAAATGTCCCTCTCTTAGCCTAACCTGTTCCTTTCCCTCCCTTCCCAGGGACTAACCAGGGTGCTTTTCCTGTGTACAACCTACTTACCAACCCCATTCTAGCATCTTAGGATCTCAACATTGCTTCTGCATCTAAGCCTGAGAAGAAGCCCATAGGCTCAGCCAGCCTGGGGCTGGGGCATTAAGGGGACACTCAGAAGGCTACAGTCCCCAGGGGGAGGACCCACAGCCATGGTTGGGAAGCTTCTCAAGGCCGGTAAGATACCATTAACTTCTGGAAGAGACAGGATGGGTGGGAGGGGGACCTCCAGCACTGCCATGCCATCTCTGACCTCCCCAAGGAGAAACGGCTCTTTGAGAAAAGATCATTTTAAATTTCTGCCCCAGGTCACAGAACATGTTAAAGGAGAGTCACATCAGCAACCTGGGCTCCATATTTCAAGTCCAGCATTAATTTAAATGTTAATCTGAAATCTTCACATCAGCCACTGGAGTTTAGAGTTTATTAAAGCAGGCGGCAAGAGTAGAGTCTCACGGGAGCAATGGCGGGTCATATTGCCAGCCAGAGGGCAAGCCCCCCGCCCAGCTGGGTCTCCCCATCCTTTCTACACGGCAGTTCTTCCTTTTTCCCTGACTCTTTCTCTCTCAGAGGAAAGAAAATCCAGGTAACCTCCTGGTACTTAGGTGATGGGCCATCTCCAGACATCCACAAGTACAGACCCTATCTATGCATCACCTCCCAATGCCAGCATGGCATACAGCTTGGAGTGGACACAGCAGGAGAATTCACACACTAAGAATAGACAGATGCTGCCGCTCAAGGGCTACTTGCTCTTTGGTGCTGTACCTTTCTGGAAGCAAAAGAATCTGATGCTTGACACTGGCTATCTTTGAGGTACAAAGAAGTCACTGAGCATAAATCACAGCCCTACCTGACAGGAGTGCACATCTGCCTGTGAGCTCAACCCCAGAAGAGAAGCCAGGTAGTAAGAGGCATCCCAGGACACCATTGGTACCCAAGAACACCAGGTTCATCGGGAGACAGGACCCATGGAACTTCCTGCAGCCCTCTAGGACAATGAGCATGTGTTGAGATGCCTACTAATCTCTGCATGATCAGTTACTTTTAAATTGACATGTAATATCCCACGATGAAAGTGTCCTGCAAGTTCCATTCCTTTGCAGACATTTAAAAGATGGATAGTCTAGCCTGGGGTCAACCTCTGTCCTAATAGACACCTGAGCACCTTCACTTAGGGTGAAATTGTATCTCACTGGGTTGAGGATATGTGCAACTTGGAATGAGAAAAGCTACTATCTTAGTTAGAGTTTTATTGCTGTGAAGAGACATCATGACCACAGCAACTCTTATAAAGGAAGACATTTCATTAAGATTGGCTTACAGTTTCAGAGGTTTAGTGTATTAACACCATGGTGGAAAGCACAGTGTTCGCAGGCAAACACGATGCTGGAGAAGGAGCTGAGAGTTCTACATCTTGATCCATAGGTTGCAGGAAAAGAGTGAGACACTAAGCCTGGGCTTGAGCTTCTGAGACCTCAAAGCCTGCCCACACAGTAACACACTTCCTCTGTCAAAGCCACACCCACTCCCACAAGGTCACACCTCCTAATAGTGCCACTCCCTATGGGTCGAGCATTGAAACATATGACCTAGGGGTGGGGGTGAGGGTGTTTCTACTCAAAGCTCTACAAACAACTTCACTCCTGTGTTCTTGGGCTTACAGGAACCAGCTCTGGAATCCTTCAGAAAGGAGGAATTACATGCCAGGAGAATGGGGTGGATGGCACAGGTCAGAAAACAGGATCCACACAGACTTAGCCTCTCTTCCACCTAGGGGTTTTGAGGTATCTGTTTTGACAGTCCTGGGGCTAGCTATACCTGTAACCTGCCTTGATGTACTGGTAAAGTGGTACTATGCAAAATGTGGGGCCCAAGAACCCCCAAGTCACTCTGGGCTTCACCACAGTCCTCTTGGAAGATTCTGGCTACTGTGTAAGGAGTCTCTGGTTACTTCATCATGAAAGGTTATGTGATAATAAAGACAAGTGCAGGGCCACCAGCTGCTCTGCATACACAGGCACAGGTAACACTGCAAACACTGTGGAAGTGAGCTGGTGTCTACTATCTGAGTTTAGAGTGGGCCACACAGGACATATAGGTACCCACACATGGAAAACAGGGGAAGACCCTAAAAAGCCATCGCTGAGAATGAGCCATCGCTGACTGGTAGAGTCAGAGGAATCATATATGCAAATGCTATGATGGGAAAGTACAGCATAAGATAGAAGAGTAAGAGAAATAACAGACGAACAAAAACAGGAGCCCAGATCCCTGGAGAGAAAGAGGAACTATGTGCTACGTGCTGAAGTGGCAAGAGGAGCAAGAAACAACCATGTCTCCATTCTCAGCCAGGACTGACCAGTCTTCTGATTTCACTGTAGATTTGTATGTTTTCCACATCATTTAGGCCACAGTGAGGACGTTGGAGGCGGGAGGGTCTGAGTGTACCCAGCGGAGTAGCTGATGGGTTACTGCAACAGTCCAGGTGAGAGGTGACTTCAGTTACAACCATGGCAAAATGCCAACAGCGCAGTGAATTTGAGCAACACTGGCGGAGAAGTCAGAGAGAGGTGATGGGCAGGGCAGTCACGCCATTGCTGTCCACTTGCTTCTGTTAGTAAACACTGTTCACAATAGTCATTGGCCTCTAACTGCATCCTGACCAACGACTGGTATGGGGTAAGTGTGCATCATATGCGTGGAGGTGGGATGTGAAGAAAAAAGCTGTTGGAGGTCTTCTGGAAGCTTCTCCTCTTTACTTGTAGAAACATCCCAGAGCCACAGCAGCACAGGGTTAAGGAGGAAGATGGAGCTCCTGGTTCCATCTACCCCCATGGTATTGAAGCCATTTTTTTTCAGAATGATGCTACTTGCTTCTGTAACCATGGCCTTCAGTGGTACAGTAGTGTTCTAAGACTATTGTAAATGCTACAGACAAGGCAGAAGTCTCCCTCATGGGTCTAGAGGCTGACAGCGAGGTGAAGGTGTCAGGGACAAGACAATTCCTCCCAAGGCTTTACTTCAGTAGCCTACCAATAAATGTGTCTCTCTATGGCCATCCTGTGTGTATACATGACTACTCACTGCATGGGGCACCAGTATTGAATAAGGCCCACCCACAGATCTAGCTTACTTTGACCTTGTAAAAAGAGCCTGTCTCCCAAAACAGCTATGTGAGTAGTTATGGTTTTAGCATATGGACAGAAGGGGGCACAATTCTACCCCAACAAACAATAAGAAGTAAAACTGTCTTCTAGAGTAAGGAAGTCCATAGGCTGGCCATTTCCTGTTGCTTGCCTCAGCCGCTCAATGCCCATCTGGTCCATACCTTGCAAATGTTCTTGGCTTTCCCTGCAGGATACTGGGTTATCATCCATAGTTCCAGGCCTTAGCTTTTCAGACCCCTGCTTGGGTCTCCCAAGCCTGTCTCTACCTGTCATTTTAAAGGAATGTGTTCCCATCTCTGAACGCCTGCTGCCTTGACCAGAACCATCCGTTGGCCTGGCCTCACCTTGTCCTCTGCATGGATGCAGTCAGGATGTCTGGCTGAGGCAGGCGGTGACCAGCCCTCCAGGGCTAGGACAGGTCTGGCCCATCCTCCAAAGTTCTTGCCTGCTCATTATCTGAGCAAGATCAGGGCCCAGCTAGTAAGTGTGTGTCTAGCCAAAGAGCAGCATCCCACTCTGTGAGGGTCGGGCACTGGGCAGAGATTCAGGAGGCAGCAGGTGGGGGGGGCTGCAAAGATGAGGCTCCACCAGCTGGTGCGGACAAAACCAAAGCCTGGGGCTCCTGCAAGTAGCAGCAGGCCTTGCATCCTTCATCCCATCACCACGGCAACCCGGCTGAGGGAGGGGCTCCCCACTGAGTTTTAACCCAAATTATATTTTTTCAGGTCTAAAATCAGAGCCACTGTAAGGGAAGAACTCATTTTCACAACTTTAAGATGCCTTGGCTGAGAGGCAAAGATGAGGGATGGGTGCTGGGAAGGCCAAAAAGCCTACTGAATACTGCTTTAAAACAAACTGCACAGAGCCAGAAAGCCCGCCTCCCACCCCACTCCCCCACCCCACCACCCCATCCCTACTTTTGAGAAGATGTTAGATTGGTGTTAGGGTTTGGATATCACTTTTTAGGGAATTGTTTAGTATCATTCTGTCTGCTACAAACCACAATCATCATCCATGTTCAAGATGATGGCCCTGTGTTCCTAAGGAAACAGAAAACCATGATTAGAAAATGCTGTTTGCTCTGGTAGCAATATGAACAGATGCAAAATGGGATGGCTTTGGGTGCTAACATCAAAGATAGCCATTACAGCCAGCCTTTGGGTAGCAGGAATTGTACCCAGCCAGCCAGCCAACGCCACACAGACCTTGTTTCCATACCCTTTTAATGACCAGTCTTAGTTTGGAGGGACTTGACTTCATGTTTCCTGCATCCTGAATCCCTTCTGCAAAAAATACTTGATTACTTTAAGAAAAGTCTGGACCAGGATGTGGTCTGGACCTATGCATGCTTGTGATCTCAAGCTCAAATGGGCCACATGAGTCTATGCCTCAAAAAACAAATTAAAAAAAAAAAAAGATGGGAGGAAGGAAGGTAGGAAAGGAGTGAGAATGGAAAAAGTAAAGGTTAGGTATTGCTTTGCTGTTTCACAAGACACAGGCAGGTGCTTGGGTATTAGTTTCCATCCCATGGGTTCTGTGGGTCCGTGTTAGGGAAAAGAAATCATTATGTGATTAGAGGTGCTCTGGGGAGACTCCACCCTGACACTGGGGGGGGGGAGCTGGAGGCCATGCAACATGCAACAATAGCAGCTACTGTAGTTGGGTGTTCTCTGGGAACAGATTAGCACCCTAGGTGAGTCCCGTGGTCCGTATCCCCACTCTGTGAGGGTCAAAGATTTCAAAGCTAGATGAACTCTCTAACTTGGCTATCATCTTCTCTGAGCTCCCTCTGAAGTAAGTGGCTGGTGGGTAGAGAGTGGGCATGTGGAACAGCTTCTGGGTATAGACACAAAAGTGCTCTATAAAATCAGACTCTCTTCTAAGAACCCTGTGAGACTCCAACCACAGTCACATTTCTAGAGGGTCTTACACAACCCAGGAGTGGTGGCACATGCTTTTTATATCCCAGGACTCAGGAGGCTGAAGCAGAGGGATCAGGAACTACACAGTGAGGTCCAGGTTATCCTGGAGCACATAACAAGAACTTGGCTCAAAAAACTAAGACAAAATAACCTAGTTGTGGCAGGCAGAAGTAGGGCACACCTTTAATCCCAGCACTAGGGAGACAGAGGCAGATATCTATGAGTTTGAAACCAGCCTGGTCTACAAAACAAAGTCCAGGACAGCCAGAGCTGTTACATAGAGAAATCTTATCTTGAAAATAGCAACAACAACAAAAACCCAAAACAACAGCAAAAGTCTAGTTGTAGCAAGAATCTGAAGTGCAAAGTTCATGTGAGTTTTGAAAAAGTGATAGAGCCTGAAGAATGGATTAACAAACTGTGGTACATCTACACAATGGAATACTACTCAGCAGTAAGAAAAAATGATATCCTAAAATTCACAGGCAAATGGATGGATTTGGAGAATATCCTCCTGAGCGAAGTATCCCAAACTCAGTATGATAAGCAGGGGATGTACTCACTCACTAGTGGTCTCTAAACAAACAAACAAGAAAAAAACCCAAACATGCCCAAGCGGCAAACCACAACCACTGAACAGCTTGGGATCAGAAACACCCTGGACTGACCCTTCAAACCCCAGTCCATCTATAGGAACTCCTGACTCACTCTTGAGGGAGGGGGGACAAAACTGGATTTGGCCAGGAGTGAAGACTGATCCAAGCATTATTGGGTCAGTGGGACCATAGGACTGTCTGCTCCCTGCCCAGGGAGGGGATGGGGAGTTGCAGAGAAGAGAAATGTCAAGATGTGGCGGGAGGGGGAAGGGACCTTGAATGAGGAGATACAGGGATGGGAAAAAAAAATTCAGAGGGAAATCTGAACACAAAGAAAATATATGTGTAGCAATCTTATTTGCATTTCCACCCTTGATAAGCCATGCTTATGATTCTTATCCTCTGTATAGTTATTGTTGACTCTTCCGCATTTTAAATTCTTTTTACTGTTTTTTTTGATAAATACAAAATAAACAAGGAAAAAAAATAGAAAAAAAGAAAAAGTGATAGAGCAAACACTTAGGCACCAGATTTGTCTGGTGTCTTATGAGACAAACACCTCCATCGATCCATGGTTGTCACTATGACTAAAGACCTGTAGTCACATCCAAGAGTAGTGGGTCTATTCCAGCAGGCTCAGAAACCTGTGCTAGCCAGGAAGAAAAATGATGTCTCAATAAAGTCATTTCCAAAGTAAATTCTAAAGAAGAGCCTGGCTCCCAGCCTGCAGAGCTCAGGCTGGGTAGGGTGTGGTAAGGCAGCCAGTTAGTGCTGGGCATTTTGGGAACTGGGCCTATACTCCTTTAGAACAGCTTGTCTTCCTCATAGGAGAATACTCACCACAGCTCTAATGCTTCAGTTCTAACAAGGGCCAAGGGTGTCTCTTTGTCATGACAAGGAGCTCCTGGGCTCGTTTAGACACACAGCTCAATTTCCCATTGGCTCCCACGAGAAATCACCTAAGAGCCTCTAATCCACCAGCCATGGACACTGAATTCATCCACAGTAGCGGCCTAGACCCCATGTCCCCATACCCAGACCCAAGTCTTCAGATCTGGAGAAGAAAATCTGATCAACTCAGACCCCACTGTTTGGGAGGATTAGGAGGTGATCTTGCAGGAGGAAGTATGTCATCATGGTAGGGTGCTCTCTCTGCTTCCTGCCTGAGGTTCGAGAAGTAAGCTCTCAGCTTGCTGCTTCTACCATACTTCCCTGCCTTGGTGGTGGTGGATTCTTGTCCTTCTAAAACCATAGGCCAAATAATCTCTTCCTTCTGTAAGTTGCCTTGGCCATGGCATTTTAATCACAGCATTAGAAAGTACCTAATACACATGGGAACCCAAAGGCAAATGGGTCTATAGAAAGTCTAGGTAGGTAGAGGTGAAGCAACCCCATAGAAAATGCCCAGGAGTCAGAAGAGAAGGTTGAACATTCCACAGAGATGTGGCTCAGGCTGACTATTGAAGGAGAGGAAGCAAGGAGGGACCTGGAGACACAAGGATCATCTGGCCAGTGCCCCTAAGTCAGAAATTTCCCCAGAAGAATGAAGAGGCAGAGCTGCCAAGCCCTCCCGCCTTTCACTGGAAATCGTTCTATAGCATGAGTATGCACATTGTCACTGTGGGCAGGTCTTAGCTCAGGTTTCCAAAAAGTCACCCTCCTTCAATGAACACTAGCCATTCTCTAATTCAAAATGAACTTGTTCAAATGTTTTTAGTGTAATGAAAACATTATCTCTGGTCTCAGTGGAGCAGTTGCCACTAAATCAATAGCCCTGGCTGTCCATTATGCTGAGGCCTGATGGGCTGAGAAGTCTGTCAGCAATGTGAGGCAGAAGTGCCTTCTTCAAGTGACTGATGGGTGAGGAGATACAGAAAGCTGCTGCCTGCAAGCTGAAGCCCCTAGAAAGGGGGCCAGAATGCTCTATATAGTACAGGTGCCCTCAGGGAAGCAGAAACAACCTTGGAGATGATGTGTTGGGCTGCATCTGTACTGTGAGCCCTGCCCATTGGGCAAGCAGACCTTGACAGTGTCTATAAGGGTTGGTACCTGCTGGATTCTCACACAACACTCCCTCTACCTCTTCTCCAACAGAGTCATAGAGCAAAGGGCGAGCTGGTAAGAAGATTGAAGAAATGAATCCACAGTGCCTGAGGTCAGGCCACTGAAAGTGTTCAGGAAGGACTGTGGGGCGCTGTCACCCAGCTAGGGCCATCTCCACAACGGCCAACACTGTTCACAATCCTGCCAGGAAGGATGGGTTTTCAATATTTCAATATGCTCAAACCAACAAACCACTCCCAGAATCCACACATGCTTGCTTGTCTTTCTTGCACTTCCTTTCTGAATGTTTGATTTAGAGAGAGAGAGCGAGAGAGTGAGCATATGTACATGTACCAAGGCAGGCATGTGGAGGTCAGAGGACAGTTTTCAGCAGGCTGTTCTCGTCTTCCTCTTTTAGAGACAGTCTCTCTTGTCCCTCTGCCACCTCCATCCTGCCATAGAAGAGCTGGGACTATAAATATACACTATTGTACCCAGCTTTTTTACATGAGTTTCTGAGGTCACACTCAGGTCATCAGGCTGAGATTTTAACTGCTGAGGCATCTCCTTGGGTCATGATCTAAGTCTCTGAGAAGGGGCTGATCATTAAAAGATGACAAGCACAGGTTGTTCAAAACAATGATTCTAGGCCAATTGTCATTATAAGATCTACCACAGGGGCTGGAGAGATGGCTCAGCGGTTAAGAGCACCGTCTGCTCTTCCAGAGGACCCGGGTTCAATTCCCAGCACCCACATGGCAGCTAACAACTGTCTGTAGTTCCAGTTCCAGGCAAACACCAAGGCAAATAAATAAATAAAGTTTAAAAAAAAATTAATAAAAAAAAAAGATCTACCACATGTGCATATAGATACACATAACCACTATGACCCCCCAAAACATGTGCACACATATACATACATATATGCATGAATCTATACATGAACAGCCACCATGACGCAAAGACACACTCACATACATATATACAACCCACATGATCCAAAGAATACACATGCATGCATACACAAACAAAAAAGTCAGGATCACCAAAACAATCCTGTACAATAAAGGAACTTCTGGAGGCGTCACCATCACTGACTTCAAGCTCTACTATAAGTTATATAATAAAAACAGCTTAGTATTGGCATAAAAACAGACATGTGGATCAATGGAATCAAATTGAAGACCCTGACACTAAACCATACAGCTATGAAGACATAATTTTTGACAAATAAGCCAAAAATACCCAATGGAAAAAAAAGCATCTTCAACAAATGGTGCTGCATAACTGGATGGTGGCATATAGAAGAATGCAAATAGATCTATATTACCCTGCACAAAACTCAAGTCCAAGTGGATCAAAGACCTCAACATAAATTAAGTAACACTGAACCTGATAGAAGAGAAAGTGGGAAATAGACTTGAACACATTTGCACAAAAGACCACTTCCTAACTATAATACCAATAGCACAGACACTGAAAGCAACAATGAATAAATAAAACCCCCTGAAACTGAGAAACTTCTGTAAGAAAAAGAAAATGGTCAGTAAGACAAAACAACAGCCTACAGAATGGGAAAGATTTTCACCAACCCTACATCTGACAGAGGACTGATCTCTAAACCATATAGGGAATTCAATAAACTAGACATCAGAATCCAATTAAAAAATGGAGTATGGATCTAAACAAAGAATTCTCAACAGAAGAATCTCAAATAGCCAAAAGACATTTAAAGAATTGCTCAACATCCTTAGGCATCAGGGAAATGTAAATTAAAACAACTCTGAGATACCATCTTGCACCTGTCGGATTGGTGAAGGTAAAGAACACAGAGGATAGCCTATGCTGGAAGGGATGTGAAATAAGGGGAACACTCCTCTATTGCTGGTGGGAGTGAAAACTTGTATAGCCACTTTGGAAATAGGAATGGCAATTTCTTAGAAAACTGGGAATCAATATACCTCGTGATACAGCAATACCATTCTTAGAATATATCCAAAGGATACACATTCATTCCATAAGGAGATTTGCTCAACTACGTTCATAGCAGCATTATTCATAATAGACAGAACCTGGTAACAACCTAGATGCTCCTCAACTAAAGAATAGATTTTAAAGAAGTAGTACATTAACACAATAAAATATTACTCAGCAGAAAAAATAAACCCGACATCTTGAAATTTGCAGGCAAATGGACGGAACTAGAGAAAACCATGCTGAGTGAAGTAACCCAGATCTAGAAAGACAAACATGGTATGTGCTCACTTGTAAGTAGATTTTAGATGTAAAGCAAAAAATAGCCATGCTACAATCCACAACCCCAGAGAAGCTAGGTAACAAGGAAGACCCTAAGAGAGACACCCATGGATTCCCCCTGGGAAGGAGAAATAAATAGATAAGATCTTCTGAGTAAATTCAGAGTAAGGTGGCGTGTGTGTGTGTGTGTGTGTGTGTGTGTGTGTGTGTGTGTGTGTGGTGTGGTGTGGTGTGTTAAGGGGTGGTGGGAAGAAAACACCAGGGAAAAGGATGACTGAATTGGAGCAGGGACAGAGAGGGAGAGCAAAGAAACAGAAATCTTGATAGAAGGAGCCATTTGGGGGTTAGGAAGAAACCTGGTGCTAGGGAAATTCTCAGGAGTCTACAAACATGACCCCAGCTAAGACTCAAGCAATAGTGGAGAAGGTGCCAGAACTGACTTACTTTTCCCTGTAATCAGATTGTCATCATAGAACCTTTATCCAGCAATTGATAGAAGCAAATGCAGAGATTCACAGCTAAGCACTGGGCCAAGCTCCTAGTCCTCTCAAAGAGAGGGTGGAGGGATTACATGAGCAAAGGGGTCAAGATCACCATGAGGAAACCCACAGAGACAGCTGGCCCGAGCTACTGGAGCTCACTGACTCTGGACTCACAGCTGGGGAGTTTGCACATAGAACGGAACTAGGCCCTCTGAATTTGGATGACAGTTGTGTGGCTTGGGCAGTTCGTGGGGCTTCTGGCAATGGGACCAGGGTTTATCCCTAGTACATGAACTGCTTTTTGGAGCCTGTTCCCTATAGAGAGATACCTTGTTCAGCCTTGATGGGGGGTAGTGGGGAGCCTTGGTCCATACCATACCTAACTTGGTATGATAGACTTTTGACTCCCAATGGAAGGCCTTATCCTCTCTGAAAAGTGGATGGGGGAGTATGGTGGAGGGAGTTGAGGGGTGAGTGGGAGGAGGGGAAGGAGGAAGATCTGTGGTTGCTATATAAATTTTTTTAAAAAAGAACTTTAATAAATAAAGTGAAAAAAAATTAAAATCCACATCAAAGCTCTAAAAGCCTATTGCACAGTGCACACAGCACAGGAAGGAGAAGGAAAAGGAACGGAACAGGAATCCTTATCCCACCTCCCTGAACCCTCCAGGCTCCTCCTCCTCTTGCCAGCCCCAGGGGTCCATGTTCCCTGTGCCAGCTGTTCCTTGTACCACCTTTCTCCCTACGGATGACTTGGAAGTGACACTCTAGGCTTCCTCAGGAAGCCACCTTCACAAGCAACTCCCTCTTGGGCACTTGGCTCTCAGTGCCCTACAGATGCTCCAGTCCCCTGGGCTGGGCCTCCTATTTGCATGAGAGCAGATGCTTTATGAAATGAGTGTCTTGCATCAGAATAAAAAAAAAATATACATCCAGTGCAGGGTGTGTGCATAAGAGGGTCTGTTTTCAGCAGTAGGCTTTCTGTCTCATCTCCGATGAACTCTGCTCAGGGGGATTGCTGTGGCATGCCTAGGGCAGAGTGGAAGGATTCAGCTGACCCTTAGAAGGCGAGGAGGGCTCTGGGGAAGAGTGAAACCCACACCCTCGTCATCACTGTCCTTAGCCTCATCCTAACCCTCACCCCTGCCAGCTCTCAGACTAGTGATTGTCAACCTGCGGGTCATGACCCCACAAAAATTTGTATCTCCAAAAAATATTTACATTGTGATTCATATCAGCAGCAAAATTAATTACAGTGATAAAGTAGCAGAGAAAATAATTTTTTGGGGGGGTCACCGCAACATGAGAAACTAACTGTATGAAAGGGCCATAGCATTAGGAAGGTTGAGAATCACTGATCTAGACAGTCTCCTTGGACCCTGCTCCTCTCTCAATTCTGAACTCAGTGCCCCATACTCACTTGGTGCAACTGCCCCAATCCTGGTGCCAGAGCCAAGCTAGCAGCCAACACCACCTAGAATAGGTTTAACTTCTCAGGAGATAGCTTCAGCTGCCTGTTCCAAACCCAAGTCCCAATTGCAGATGCCCAGAGGCAGACAACCGAATTCTACTAAGACCCAAGAATCAAGGAATTCAAAGCCAACTTGAAGCATCTGGCTGTGCCTCTGTCCCCAGGTTCCCCTTTCCCCTGCACGTGTCAGTCTCCTATCAACTGGGCATTCTTGCTCAGGGTTTATGCCTACAGCTTCCCACAGTCCCATTAACTAAAGGTGCTTACTGTGGATGTCAGGGCTGAGATAAGGTCTGTCTTGTCTTTTGTTCTCCAGTAACTAAAGCCACCCGTAAGCCCTGTGGATCCATCTAAACCCAAAGCAGTGCCTCTTGAACCAGACATCACCTACCTAGTTACTGGAACTAGCAGCCCCTCCACTACCAGGGGAGATCGGTACCTACCTCTGTCTACAGTCACACTCGGGCTCCAGCCTACCCCAGACAAGGCTGGCAGATCCTCATTGTTCACACAGAAGCCAGATCAGAACAGCTGAAATGCCAGAACAGCAAACAGCAAGCTGTGCCCTGCAAGACTGGGCCAGCAGCCACAAAGGCAGAACCTCAGAGGGCTTCTCCTGAGTACCCCGAGGCACAGGAGTAATGAGGAAAGTATCCAGCAGCTTGTCTCCCACAGAGGAGGAACAGGCTGTGTACTCCAGAAGCCTTGGGCTGGGGCATCCTTTATCTTACCCCCAGCACTCACCTCCACAACGCACATTGGGTTCCTCAGAGTTGTCGGCCAGTGTGGGCCAAAGCAGCAGGGCAGGCAGGACCAGCAAGGCCATGGGCAGCACAGCAAGCCCCATGTCTCTCCAAAGATGCTTGCAGCGGCCACAGGTGCGGAAGCAGGGAAAGAGCACATAAAGGTCCCTAAGCAGCTTTCGACCTGTGCATCCTGCCCCGCCCTTCCCAGACGTCTTGCACCTGGCTGGCCTGCAGGTGCACCGCAGCTGCCTCCCGTTGGCTACCAACTGTGCCCACCCACCTTCTTCTGGGCCACAGCCCTGGTGCTGGCCCTGCCCCTGCGCACATCTCTTCCGTGCTGTACCTGGCCCCATTCCAGATCTGCAGCTGTCTCCTGCAACCCAGACTTACCCTCCCCTCCATCTTTACTTTAACTCTGCTGTACTTCCTGCTCCCATCTTGGGATTCATCCAATGGAACATCACCCTTCAGTCCCCAGCCGTGTCCATCCG
>PVIH01008102.1:78270-94363 GCA_004025045.1 Sigmodon hispidus
CCTGCCCACTCTCCGCCCTCCCTTCTATCCCCCATAACTGTCCTCCCCCTTTCTCCCCCCCCCTCCTGACCCTTGCTCCTGACAGAGGCTATAAAGTAATGCCTCAATAGAACCCTGCCTTAAAAATCATTCGGTCAAGTGGCCAGATATATAGTTGAGCTGACGGAGGGTTTGCCTGTCATGCAAAGCCCTGGCTGCAATCCCCAGCATCGAATGAAGTGGGCATGGTGGTGCGCACCTGTAACCCAGTGCTCAGAAGGTGGAGGCATCTGAAAGTAAACTATACAGTAAGCTATACAGGAGATCTTGTCTTAAAACAAAACAAAAAGCAAACAAACAAATCCCAAAATACCCTAGCAGGTCCTGCTACAAAAGCAGAGCAGCAGCTGTGATCCAAGACCTTCCTCTTCCACAGCCTCTGCTTGGCCCCTGGGGACAGGGATTAGGCCCCTATGGGTGAGGCAGAGCTGACTGGGGACCTTCTTCAGTGCCTGAAGCCCAGCCTCTCCCTGTGGCTCCTCCTCCTCTTGCAGGAGAAACCGCTCAGGCTTTCCAGGCAATTTCACTTGCTTTGTCCTCCATCCAGGCTCAAAGAAGTAAGTGAAGTCAAGCTCTTTGCATTCTGTACTGGCTGTGTGCCTGGCCAGTGGTACCAACCACTAATTCTCTCCCAACCCCAAGTACAGATGAAACTGAGCCACAGGGAGCTTTGGGCACTCAGCTTTACTTCGTATGGTGGCAGAACTTCATATTTAATCATGGTGCCCTTCTGCCAGTCACTTTGCTGCTAGAACTCACCAGTGAGATCTAAGCAAAAGGCATTGCAAGTAACTAGGAGGACCGAATGCTTCTTGCTTCCTTCCAGCAAAGTAGATTCAATGGCTGGAACTCCTGAAGGCATCTTCGATCCCGAGACTCTCAAGAACAAGAATTTGGTAGATCTGCTTTTGTTCCAGCCATCGACTCAGCTTTGGACCTCCCATTAGTAGGAAAAGAGAATTAAAAAATGGCTTGAGCCACTGTCGTTTCAGGTGTTAACCAGAAGCTGAATGAATTCCCAGCTGAAAAGGCAGAGCCGGTTCTTATGTCTCCTCCTACAGGGTTCCACAGCTGACCCAACAACCTTGAGACCTGATAACTGGAACTGAAGTCAGGGGAGAAGCCTCCAGGCCATGTGAGAAACAGCAGACAGGAGAGTGTGGTGTAGTAAGAAGTTTCTGACCTGGACTAGCCCCGAGATCCAGACAGGCAGTCCCAAATAATCACACAAAGGCTTAAATTAATTACATGCTGTTGGCCTATGGCTCAGGTATATTGCTTTCTAGCTCTTACAACTTAATTCATTTCCATTTATCTAGGTCTTTCCATGTGTCCCATGGCTTACCTGTACTCCATTACATCTTGCTTCTTAGACGGCTGGATTGCATCTCTGATTGACTCCTCCTCCTTCCCATTTATCTATGCTTAGATTTCTGCCAGGATAGTTCCTTTATTATCCAATGATAATTCACAGTGTACACAAAGACACCCCACATCAGAGTGGGCTATGGAGACCAGGGAACATGACCTCTAACTGCACAAAGCACATCCCACAGCAGGCTAGCCAAAAGCCTTCTAGAGCCTTCTCAGCTTTAGCTGGGTGCTGTGTGCATCTCTGGATCTCTAACAAGAAGCCAGTTTTCTTTTTATCTGCAGGGCCTGCCATATACCTGGCTGACTTAGTTGGGGTTTCTATTGCTTTGATGAAACACCATTACCAAAGGGCAATGGGGAGAAAAGAGTCTATTTGGCTTAGTCTTGCACATTGTAGTCCATCACTGAAGGAAATCAGGACAGGAACTCCAAAAGCACAGGAACCTGGAGGCAGGAACTGATGCAGAGGCCATGGAGGGGTGCTGTTTACTAGCTTGCTCCTTGTGGTTTGCTCAGCCTGCTTTCTTATAGAACCCAGGATCATCAGACAAGGGATGATCCAATCCACAATGGGCTGGATGCTCCAATATCAATCACGAATTAAGAAAATGCTTTACAACCATATTTTATGGAGGTATTTCCTGAATTGAGATTCCCTTCTTTCAGATAACTCTACCTTGTGTCAAGTTGACACTGGTCCATCCTGGAAAGCTGGACACCAGGCTCTGTACTCACCCAGGCTCTACTCAGTCTCTCCTCAGTGCCAGGCTCCAAGGCTACATCATCTGCATCCTCTGGATTTATACAGCTGCATGAACAAGAGGATGGGAATGGTAGTGATGATAATGTGATGATGAAGATGAGGACAGTGATGATGGTGATAATGATGCAGCCTGACTTCGCCAAGGACCAGCCCCTATTCTTTATTTACAAACAAGAGGACTTCTTAAAAGCCAGCCTTGAGCTACAAGGAAGAAGGTGATGTCCCCCACAATGAAATTAGTCAACAAGGGTACTGATGCAAATGTGCCTCAAACCAGATGGATTCCAGATGAATTCAGAAACAACAGTTACAGGAGAATGCCCATGCTCATCACACCACACACACACACAGGAGAGAGGCAGGGGGGGGGGAGAGATTAACAGTAGTTATTTGGGCAGTGAAACTGTCCTGAGATGCTATAATGGTGAGTATATTTCTTCAGGGCTGGTGAGATTGCTCAGTGAGTAAAAGCACTTGCTGCCAAGCCTGATGGCATGAATTTGACCCCCAAACTAGAAATAAAACCCGGGGAACACAGTAAGATGGTGGGGTGCAAGAAGGGCCGTGCATAGTGTCTCTGTGGGTGTGGGACCAGTGTGGGCTCCCAAATGAGCAGTATCCAAAAGACCATTTACAATGCAAATATACTCACCAGGTCACTCACTGGTTTTGCTTCCAGGACTGTGTGCCTTACACACTTGTGCAGCAGCTTCTTTGTGGCTACTCATCACAGACTGTGTCAGCCAAACACAAAACAATTTATCTCAGTAGCAAACAGGTGAGATTACTGTGCAACAAACTACTGTGTGAGAAGAAGGTGCTTGTATACTGCTAGAGACAGTCTCACACATTTGCACACATACTGGGGATGGAACCCATGACCTGTTTATGCTAGTCAAATGCTCTTAAAATATTTCTAGTAGGTGATTCAGGGTCTGGGATGTAAATAAGTGGCAGAGTGCTTGGTTAGTTAGCTCAGAATACCATTGCTAGCACAACATAAATCAGGCATAGTGGCACATCTGGTGATCCCAGGTGGAGATGAGATGATCATAAAATCAAGTACATCCTCAGCTATATAGTGAGTTTGAACTACATGAGACTGTTTCAAAAAACAAACACCCCCCTCCAATGGCTCAGTGGTTAACAGAGTGTGCTGCTATTGCAGAGGACCTGAGTTTGGTTGCCAGCACCCTGTCTGGTGGCTCAGCTCACTCTAGCTCCAAAGGATCCAATGCCTTCCTTCTGGCCTCACAGGCACGGTACTCTTGTGGCTAAGTGCATCTCACAATATAGACACACATGCATGCTGATAATTAAAATTACATCTTGTTAGAAGAAAATTTTAAACAGCTTTGTAGAGAATGGTGTGCCACCCTCTGCATAAAGTTAACTTCCTCTGAAGGGTGTGAAGGCACAGTGTTAGCTTATTCTTCGTTTACACAAGCTAGGAGCACTTTCCTATTAAGAAACTTTGCCTTGGTCCCTGGTCCTAAGAGGGAATTCAACTTCCTTACTGAATACAGCTGACACCAGTGTCCTAGCTTCAGTCCAATCCCGGCAGCCGAGTCTTCAGGCAGGCTCTCATCCTGCTCTTAAGTCTACAGACTGAGTCTTGGAGCCCTTCATTTGGGGAGACATGCCATCAATCCTGCCTGGGAAACAGCACAGGATAGTTCTGGAGAGCCAAGTATCATGAGGTTTCAGGTCACCAACCACAATGACGTGTCCTAAGGGGACATGGCTAGCTCTCACAAGCCTCACCCTGTGTCTCTATCAAGTGGCTGGACCTGATCTGTGCCCCTTATTATAAAAATGTAAATAGAAGTGCATTCTCCTGCTTCTCTGAGTTTATACAGTGAATTCTCCAAGTTGAGAGGCCATAGGAACCTCTAGATTGGTGACCAGTTGGGCAGGAAAGCAGATGGTTTAGGGACCACACAGAGGTGGCATCCAGGGTGCGGCAGTCTTGTTAATCCCCTTTCTTAAAACTGTGGAGTATGACACTAAGTCATGGTGCTCAGCATTAAGGTGAAGTCATCCTACATGACTGGTTTCAGCATGGGAATCAGTAAAGGATGAGAGATATGGCTGTAGCCACTGTGTACCTCTTTTTTTTTTGAAGTATACCTCCTATTTGCCAACACACAAGATGAAGCTGGTTTAAAAGGACAATTCTCACTTTGAGACAGGGAAATGGGGTTGTAATAAATCTGCTGTTTTGAACCCACAGCTGAGGCTGGCAGCCTACATTTGAGCTGTCATAAAGCCTCCCTGAGACTTCTTTACTAGGGACCCTGGCCAGTATATTTTCCTTTTCTATGTATCTGTTGATGTTACCAGGGAGTCTCAAGCAGGGAGACCTCTGATCTTGAAGTCAGGTGCATCCAGTGTCTCCTGTCAGCCCAGGTCTCCTGCTCAGGTGGAGAAAGTTCTTTTGTTCTCTTTACAGAGGCACAGAGGATTGAGCCTGGGGCATTTTAACTTAGGAGGGTGTTCCAACAGAGAAAGGAGTTAGAAAATACCCACCTTGGCCCTGCTGCTGACCTCCTTACTTCCATCTTATTGAGGTTTTTCTTCTCCTGCATCCTCATTTTTCCTCTAGGCTTTTCTGCTGCACAAAATAGGAAAGAGTAGAAAAAGTCTCTGTCGGGGGCTGGAGAGATGGCTCAGCGGTTAAGAGCACTGACTGCTCTTCCAGAGGACCCGGGTTCGATTCCCAGCACCCACATGGCAGCTTGCAGCTGTCTGTAATTACAAGATCTGGCATACATGTAGGCAAAACACCAATGCACATAAACAAAAATAAATAAATTATTAAAAAAAAAAGAAAAAGTCTTTGTCATGCTGATCTGTCCAATGGACATTGGAAAACAAAAATAAATTATTAAAAAAAGAAAAAGTCTTTGTCATGCTGATCTGTCCAGTGGGCATTGGAAATAAGATCAGTGTGAAGCCAGAAAGGGCTTGTGAGGCCCCTGTGCAGGTTTGCAGGGTAAAAGGGGCAATTTGTAGAGAAGGCAGGTGGGTCTCGGTTGCATTTCAAGATCTTCACAGCTCTTCTGTGGATACAGGGAGTCCTAAGAGAGTCACCTGCTGCAATTGGGGTTATTATTGTCCTTTCCTACATAGGGAGTATGAGTCTGTGTCCTGGTCTCTGATCCATCTCATGTAGATCTTCAGCCTGGGAGCCATCCCTTAGAATATCCACTATTCTTCCTCTTTGTCCTACCCACACCATGTTAACTTAACCCTGGTGCCATCCCCTGTTCCAGCACCCAGCAAAAGCAGACCTGCCCAACCTACATTGTGCCTTGGCTCCAAAAGGACTGCCACCACCATTTTTGTGCTGGTTGGGACAGTGTAATGTAATGTCATGGGGTTGAGGAAAGGCAGAGTCTTTCTGATTTGGGAACAGTACACATCCCCCCCCCCATGTCACCCTAGGCCTTCACCTGGGCATTAGGATGAATCACTTAGATCAGGGACATGTTGGGTTTTAATCATCTGCGACTACTTGTGTTTCAGTCAACAGTGACTGAACATCTACTTTTGGGGCCAGGCAGGGCCCTGAGCTCTGTCTGAGATAAGAAGCACTGGCCTCATTCTTATCATTAGCCACCAGCCAAGCAAATGAGTTGGGGCTTGTCTCAGATATGTACTACATGCTGCATCTTCCAAGGCTGCAGTGAGGATGAAGGCTTGAACCAGCAAGGGGCTCTGGGGTGGGTGCACTGCTCTGCAGGTAGTGCTTCCTGTTGGGGAATATATATGGTCCCAGCGAGAACTGCCCCATAGGCTCATGTGTTTGAACAGTTGTATAATTTGTAGAAAATGGAACCATGGGACTGGAAAGTTGGCTTAGTGGTTAAGAGCACCGTCTGCTCTTCCAGAGGACCTGAGTTCAATTCCCAGCACCCACATGGCAGCTAACAACCGTCTGTAGTTCCAGTTCCAGACAAACACCAAGGCAAATAAATTAAAAAAAAAAAAAGTTCATAAAAAAAAAAGAAAGAAAGAAAATGGAGCCATGCTGGAGGAAGTGGGTCACTAGGGGAAGGCCTCTAAGCTTTACAGCCTGTTTTATTTGTTGTTTGCTCTCTGCTTCCTGAATGTAGATGCAATGTGGCCAGCCAAACTCCTGTTCCTGCTACACATCCCTGGCCATGATGTTCTCTATGGAACCGTGAGCCGAAGTGAATCTCTTCTTCTCTAAGTCACTTTTGTCAGGGTGTTTTACCACAGAACAGGAACTTAACTAAGACTGTAGCTTGCCCTCTGAACTCAGTTTCCAAAGCTGTAAAATGGGTTGTGGTGGTTAGGGTTAAGTGTCAACATATCAACAGCTGGTAAAACATCTGTTGTGTTTCCAGAAAAGATCACCCTCTCAACTTCTGACTGAGGAAGATCCCGCTGCTCCCAATGCTGCTCAGCACCGTCCTGTCAGCAGGATAGTGGCAACATGGTGGAAAAGAGTTCACTTCCTCTTGGACACCTCTTCTCCTGACCTTGGATGCCAGCATATGTGAGTTAGGGGTGAGGCAGCATTTCATGGTCCCTTACCCAGGGGACTATTCTCACCAGGCTGTCGACATAACCATAGGGAACAGCTAAATGATGTGATGAGATTTTTTTTTTTTTCTTGTACACTATGAAGATGTATCTTTGCCAAGGTGACTTCTGATTGGTTTAATAAAAAGCTGAATGGCCAATAGCCAGGCATGAGAGAGAATAGATGGGATTTCCAGGGAGAGAGAGGAAGAGGAAGAATCATCTAGGCACACAGACTTCATCAGCAGACTCAGAGCAAGTTGGACATGCTGTACTGAGGAGAGGTAACTGAGCCATGTAGCAGAACATAGATTTAAAAATATGGGTTAATTAAATTATAAGAGTTATTTAGAAACAAGGCTAAGCTGAAGACCAAACTTTCATAATTAATAATAAGTCTCTGTGTTGCTATTTAAGGCCTGGTGGTCCAAGAAAGCTTGCTACCATTGACACTTGTCCTCAGAAGAAAGCATGTCTGGATGCAGGCTAAGCCCATAAGCATCTGGCCGGACAACAGTGGAGCTGGAGTATCCAGGAATCAATGAGGTCACAGGTCCAGGCACAGGAGGAGGCTGCTTCTGGTGACTGCTGGATGGAGCCTTTAAGTGGGGGAGGGGTGCAACCTTTTGACATTTTGGCATAATGTCCTCTACAGAGTTTCTACTCTAAAACTGAACGATTCAGTTACATACACATCCACATGCATTTACATATACAAACACATCTACTTATATATACACATCCAGATCCACATCCATATACACACATACACAAACATATAAATATGTAAGCACATACATACACAAACACAGTCACAAAATATCTCAGTGTGTACGTTTTGTGTGTGTGTGTGTGTGTGTGTGTGTGTGTGTGTGTGTGTGGTGTTCACGATGGCCCAGCAGGTAAAGATGCTTGTTACTAAGCCTGATGGCCTATTCCATTCCCAGGACCCTTATGGTGAAAATATAAAATCAACCTCCAAATACAAGCACATTCACTCTTTCATACAGTTTCAGTGCTTTAGATAAGTTCAGAGCTTTGTGTTGGACTGAACGTATAGTTATGGTCGACTGCATGAGGTCAAAGCCTAAATACCATCTATAGTTTGTTAGTATTTTGTGCATGGAAGAACTCGCTAGCACGCTGCCAAGGAGCCATATTAGGTTTATTAAAGGAATGGGTGGGGGAGGGGGAAGAGAGAGAGAGAGAGAGGAGTAGAGAGCAGAGAAGGAGGAAAGAGAGTCTCCCACATGGTTGGGGCTATTTAAAGGGAAATCATGCAGACATGCCCTAGACATGGGCCTCGTCAGAGCCTCTGCAGGTGGGGGCGTGGCTGCAACAACTAACATAGTTTAGAACAAGCATCCTCACTGGTGCTAAGCATCTCAAGGCCTGGTCCATCTTCCAACAGACTTCTCTGAAGCCTGTTGTAAATACTAGACAGAGATGTTAAATGCAAAGCCCAGCTTAAAGCCACACCATTTGACACTTACAGGCTGGATCTGAGCCACCTGCAGTATCCATGTGCCTGGAAGTATGTGCAGTGTTTCTGGAAGAGGCAAGTGGGGGGGAGGGCGTGTTTCTAAGGCAAAGATGAGGGTGTCTCCACTTTTCCACACAGACCAACAGCCACAGTAGGGACTGTTGGGATCACATGTAGGTACTAGGTACCAGCATGGATTGTCCAACTGCCCTGCATTCTTGGAGACTATGGGGCTGGGTGGGATGATGAGAGGCCTCTAGATTCTGTGGACAAAGAAACCTCTAAACTCAGTGGTCCTTCCCTGGTAAAATGGTTAGATCCCCTTTGAAATAGATACGATAAGGGTATTAACATAGCAATTCACATTAAAGGATCTGTGGCCAAGTGGTATGGTCTCCTCCAGGCAAAAAACGAATGAATAAGAGAAACTGCCAATAATCTCAGCCCTCTGGGTGGGGAACAGCCTCATTTACCTGGAGATGCATTTTCCTTTCCTTGAATTATTTTGTCTCTTTTACTTAGAGCCCAAACCTCCTGGGCAGGGACACATGACCTTTTTGCCCTAAGCATAATCAGCAATAACGGCTTGTAACCATGTCAGGATCTAAATAGACTCTAAACACCGGAGAAGGTAGATGTGGATAAGAAGTGACTTCCTGTCCCTGAGCACCCTCAAGCAAAGTGGGTACCACCTGGAACAGTTAAGAAGGGCAAGCCACTGTATCCTTAGCACATTTCTGGCAGAACCCCAGAGGCGACAGAGTCCTGGGTGTTAGTGTCCCTGAGATATTGAGGGAGTGGCCTCCCTCACCCCAAGCTAGAGAGACGCCTCACCTCCCTCTCCTCCTCTTCTGTTTTCCTTATTCTTTTTGGTGTATCCATCTGAGAAAGCTGGGAAGAGATGTCTCATGGGCTAAATCCTGCTGAAGCATGGGGGAAAGTGTAAAGACAAAAAGGTCCCACATAAAAGCAAACATCTCTACTCTTGGGCATTCAGACCCTGACTGCTTGGAGCCCTGACTTGAAACTTGCCATGTCTGACATAAGACTGCCTTCTAAAGACCCAGAGAGCCAGGCCAAGTGTTTAACAAGTCAGAGAAGTCAGCCTGTCCCTCAGGTACAGATCCATGAGATATTGGAAATCAATAGTTTCTTAGAAAATTGGGAATCCATCTACCTCAAGACATAGATATACCAACCTTGAGCATTTACCCAAAGGATGCTCAATCATACCATGAGGATACCTGCTCAACTATGTTCATAGCAGTGTTATTTGTAATGCCAGAACCTGGAAACAACCTAGATGCTCCTCGACTGAAGAATGGATAAAGAAAATATGGTACATTTACACAATCGAGTATTACTTACAGGTAAAAAACCAGTGACATCATGAAATTTACAAGCAAATGGATGGAACTAGAAAAAAAAATCATTCTGAGGGAGGTAACCCAGACCCAGAAAGACAAATATGGTAATATGGTATATATCATAAGTGGATATTAACTGTAAAGGATAACCAGGCTACAGTTCACAACCCCAGAGAGGCTAGGTAGCAAGAAGGGCCCAAAGAGGGAGGCATGGATTCCCAGGGAAAAGGAAATAGAAGAGATCTCTAGGGTAAACTGGAACATGGTAGAGGGTGGGGGATGGGAACATGAGAGATCTGATTGGACAGGTTGGGGACAGGACTGAGGGGAGAGTAGTGAAGGAGATGTCTTGAAAAAGGGAGGCATTTGGGAGTTAGGAAGAAACCTGGGAAACTCCCAGGAATCTAGAAGGATGACTAAGGTAAGACTCCAAGCAATAGTGGAGAGGGTGCCTGAACTGGCCATCTCCTGTAACCACATTGGTGACCACCGTAATTGTCACCGGAGAGCCTTCATCCAGTAACTGATGGAAGCAGATGCAGAGATCCACAGCCAAGCACTGGGCCGAGCTCTGGGATCCTGTTGGAGAGAAGGAAACGGGATTATATGAGTGGGGAGGGGGGTGGGTGTGTGAGGGTACAGGAATCAAGATCATGATGGGGAAACCTACTGAGATGATTGACTTGAGTAATGGGAGTTCATGGATTCTGGACCAACAGCTAGGGAGCCCTACATGAGACCAACCTATGCCCTCTGCATGTGTTGTGGAGCGTGGCCTGTTTGTGAGGCTCTTAGCAGGACCTAACCCTAGCACTTGAGCTGGCTTTTGGGACCTATTCCCCATGCTGGGTTGCTTTGCTCAACCTTGGTGCAGGGGAGGAGCTTGGTCCTGCCTCAACTTGATGTGCCATGCTTTGTTGACTCCCATGGGAGACCTGCCCCTTTCTTAAGAGAGATGGAGGAAGAGTGGATGGGGAAGATTGATGGGAGGTGAGGTGAGAGAACAGGAGAAAAGGAGGGGGAGAAATTGTAGTCGGTATGTAAAGTAAGTAAAAAATTAATAATAATAATAATAATAATAATAATAATAATTAATTGACTTTCCAGCCAACTGCTACAAAAAAATTTCCATCCCTTCTTAGGGAGTTGGAGCATGAAGCCACAATGGACATGATAAACTTTTTGCTTTTGTCTTTTTTGATAAATTCATTCATAGCCAGTATGTTGCCCACCCATCACCATTAGAAGACAGGCAGGAATCTATCTAGACTTTGTATAGGGAGAAGAAAAACTGAAGCAGATGCTGAGGGTAAGGGTGGAGGCCAGGAGCTTTAAAAGATAGCCAAGGGTGCATGGAGACCTCAGCTGTGCAGGCCTGGGGGTGGCATGCATAACTGCAGCCTGTGATAAACCATGGATCAAGAGCTGTGGAGACTGGGTACAGAGTAACTCGAACCCAAACACCTATCTGTTCCCAAGGCTTCTCAGAGACAGGATGCATCAGTCTAGGCAGGAAAATAACTATCTGCGCAAACTGAATAGTACTAGGAACAGTAATATAGACACTACGCATGAATATCTGGGTGGGGCTCTGGGCCACCAGGAGCTGGGCGCTGTTACCAGTCCTGAATCCCAACTGGTGGTGGCACCTGGAGAACATGACTATCAGAAATGCTGAACTTAAATTAAATGACCTCGGTAAAGGGACAGAGGCAGTCAATACCAATCAATCCCATGTCCCCTGGCCCTCAGGACCTCTAGAAACCCTCAGGCCAAGGTGAACTAGCACTGCAGAGCACTGGATCCCAGGGAAAGAGTCCAGTAGATCTGTCTCCAGACACAGCCAAGCCCAAGGCAGCTGTCACACATGACAGATTCTGGCTGTCTGCTAGGTCACTTTCCCTGCATGCCTGCCTTAGATACACCCTGTGACCTTGCACAACCATGGCCTCATTCTGAGAGCCAAACTTCTCTTCCCAATAGCTCTTGGCTGTGGAGACTGAAGTTAAGTGTTCTTCCTTGAGGAAGCTGTCCTGGAGCACTTTTGTGCTCTGCATGGTCAGCCTGCTGCATGGTAGCCCCAGGGCAACCCCTGAAGACTTGATCAGAGGTATGAGGGCACAGTGCAGCACCTGCCCAGCAGAGGTCTCAGATAAGCCTTTTCACATACTCCTCAGCATAAAGTTCAGGGTGGTACATGTCAGGCACTGGGCACCTAACAGTGATGCTCTTGAGCAAATCTGCAACCACATTTCTAGCTCTAAGGTGGAAAGATGGCTTCCAGCCCTCCTGGCACTAACCAAAGAAACAGAATTGGGCAAAAAGGGCTCCTTGTGGAATGTGCACTTTGCTTCATAACCCCGGTGACTCACCAGAGATTTGGGGCTCCTATACTGCAGTATTTCTGACCTTGGGACCTGCAATTCTAACAAAACAAATTAACTGCTAAGCATCCCTAACTACCATCGAGCTTCCCCCAGCAGAGGGGCAATGATGAGGTGAGGCCTCAATTCCAAGCGCGGTTGTAATTGGAGGTTGGAACCATCTGTGCCCATGCTGCCTGAGGTGCTGCAAGGCTGTGCTTAACCAGCTCACACAGGGGGAAATAATGTTTGTGTGCTTTGTAAACAACATTGTATTTGCATTTTGCACGTTTTTCTAAGTTTCCTCTGAAAACAATTGACACTCTGTGTCATACTAGCCCAAACACATTCTACATGCCATCAGAAGTTCATGAGGTGGAGAACGGCATTCCCATCTGAGGGCACTGGGGGACAGTGAACATTGGTTCCAGCTGGGCCCACATGGAGGCTGGGAGCCCGTTGGTGATTGGCTTTATGTGGAGGAATTTCTAAGCCACAGACAGGTGTTGAGTACAGATGTTTCCACATATATAGGGATTCATACTTCAGAGCTCTGGAGGACACTGTCTCCTTTGCATATTTATCAAACTAATACCATGTAGACAGTTTCAAAGGTCAAGTCAAACGATTCTGTGAAACACCACTGGAGAGCACATCCAGTCCCAGTGCTTGCTCTCAGAAACAATATGAAAACTTTCCAGCTGTGTTCCTTCATCATGGAGCCCATTTTTCTAAATATATAAATGCATACTGCTATTTTGTGGCATTTTGAGGTTAGGTGTTCTCCACCAACTTCCTCATTTAGGTTAAAGTTAGTGTGACAGCAGCTGGACCATGTACACAGCTGGGCTCACACTCCCTGAAGTAGCCTGCTACTGTTTTACCGTGTCTAGCATCGACTTGATGATGTAGAGTTTTGGTGTGTTGAACTCACTGCCCCTCTTGACTGCATTGGGACACCCTGCAATTAATGAAAGGCCCGCCTTGACATTTGTTCTGTTTTCTTTGCCTGTCTGGAACTTACAGCTGGCTTCTTTGGCGACCACTTGACTGATGAACTGGGGTGTCACTGAGTCTTCTGTGTCCTGGACTCCATGTACCCTTCTTGGTTTATCCTCTCTTGAAGTACAAAGGGATCTCCAAGATTTTTAAAAAGAAAAGAAAGGGGGCTGAAGAGATGGCTCAGAGGTTAAGAGCACTGACTGTTCTTCCAGAGGTCCTGAGTTCAATTCCCAGCAAAACCACATGGTGGCTCTCAACCATCTATGATGAGGTCTGGTGCCCTCTTCTGTAAAAAACTGTATGCATAATAAATAAATAAATCTTTAAAAAAGAAAAGAAAGAGGACAACAAAAGCAGAACAGGGTGCTGCACCCTGCCTGCTAAGGCCTCCTCCTCTTCTCCTCCCCCATCTCTAGTGGCTCACAGAGATCTTCTCCTCTGACCTTTCTTGTTATCCAAGCTCCCAGCTCAGCCTGCCAGAGACTCAAGAAGGCCAATGAAGCCGCATTCAAGCTTTACATGTTCACTCTCTCGCCTCTGCCCAAATCCAATCCCCCAGTCTCATGTCCACCGGTATAGCAGACTACTTACTGTGGCCTCTCCTCACCCTCTGCCCCCATCACCAGTGGATGTGGGCAGGTCCTAATGGAACATTTTCCTCCCTCCTGTGGACCCCCTTACCCCCTCCCAGTCCATCCCCATTCCTAAGTGTCAGCTTCCAATATCTTAGAACACATTTTACCCAAAACCCACAATAGCTATTCTTTTTTGGTAAAGATTTATTTATTTATTATGTATACAGTATACAGAAGAGGGCACCAGATCTCATTTTAGATGGTTATGAGCCATCATGTGGTTGTTGGGAATTGAACTCAGGTCCTCTGGAAGAACAGTCAGTGCTCTTAACCTCTGAGCCATCTCTCCAGCCCACAATAGCCATTCTTATTAGGATCACTACACTTTCCTAAGAATGAGAGAGGGCAACAGAAAATAAAAAACAAAACACCCACCCATCAATGAGAAAACCAGATATCAACACCTAAAATTATAATCTTTCCAAACCCAGATGGCAGCATAAAAACACAATACCAGCCGAGACACTATCTCTCCACAAAAGCCCAGCAACCCTGCCACAGCAGGCTATGAGTACTGCAACAAAGCTGAAGCACAGGACAAAGACCGAAAAATGCCTTCATGAATATGACCGCAGTCCTTAAAGAGGAAATAAACAAAGCCCTTAAAGAAACCCACAAAACCACAAACATGGAAGGCAATGAATAAAACAGTTCAACATCTAAAAGCAGAAATAGAAACAATAAAGAAAGCCCAGAATGAAGAAAATCTAGAAATGAAAAATTTAGGAGCTTGAACAGGAACTTCAGAGATAAGTCCCACCAACAGAATACAAGAGATGAAATAGAGAATCTCAGGCACTGAAGAGATAATAAAGACAATAGATGCTTCTGTTAAGGAAAATGTTAAATCTAAAAAAATCCTGCCATAAAACATTCAGGAAATCTAAGAATAACAGGAATAGAGGAAGGAGAAGAAATTCAGGTCAAAGGCACAGAAAATATTCTCAGCAAACTCATAGAAGAAAATTTTCCTTACCTAAAGGAGATGCCTATCAAGGTACAAGAAGCTTACAGAACACCAAAAAGACTGAGCCAAAAAAAGAAATTCCTCTCAGCAGATAACAATCAAAACACTTACCTAACTGAACAAAGATTGAATAATAAAGGCTGCAAGGGGAAAAGCCCAAGTAACATGTGAAGGCAGACCTATTAGAATAACACCTGACTTCTCAATGGAAACTCTAAAAGGCAGAAGGGCTGGGACTGGTGTCCTGCAGACTCTAAGGGAACAGAGATACTAGCCCAAACTACTATATCCAGAAAAATTCTTAATAGAGAAAGAGAAAATAGGGGCTGGAGAGATGGCTCAGAGGTTAAGAGTACTGACTGTTCTTCCAGAGGTCCTGAGTTCAATTCCCAGCAACCACATGGTAGCTCACAACCATCTATGATGAAATATGGCATCCTCTTCTGGCCTGTAAGCAGAATACTGTATACATAATAAATAAATCTTTAAAAAGGTAGAGAAAATAAGACATTTCATGATAAAACCAAATTCAAGCAACACCTGTCTATCAATTCAGCTCTACAGAAGGTGATAGAAGAAAAATTCCAACCTAAAGAGGTTAACTACATCCATGAACACACATGGGATAAAGAATCTCAGACCAGCAAAATCTAAAACAGAAAGGTACTGCTGCCAGCACCAACAACAAAAATCAACAGACACTGCTCATTGATAATTCTCAACCTCAATAGTCTCATTTCTCCAATAAAGACAGAATAACAGAATGGACGTGATAACAGGACTCTTCCTTCTGCTGCATCCAAGAAACACAACTTAATATCAAGGGTAGGAATCACCTCCGAGTAAAAGAATGGAAAAAAAATATTCCAAGCAAATGGATGTAAGAACAAGCTGGTGTTGCCACTTTAGTATTTGACAAAATAGACTTCAAATCAAAACTAATCAGATAAGATAGGGAAGGATTCTACATACTCATTCAAGAAAAGCTTCACCAAGAGTGCATTGCAATTCTTAACATCTATGCACCAAACACAAGGGTACCCAAGTTTATGAAAGAAATACTGCTACATTTTAAATCACACATTGACCCTTACATACTGATAGTGGGAGACTTCAAGATAGTGGGGTCATCCTTGCCAATAGATAGATCCAGACAAACGAAACAGGAAAGTACTGAAGCTATCAGAAACTATAAACCAAATGGATCTAATGGATATTGTGGGGAGCTGCATTGTACCACGCCCTAAAGGTGGCGCTGGTTTCCGCCTTCCACCTTTCTCGATGGTGAGTGCTCTCAGGAGTAAACAACTCCTTATTGGCTGTAGGCGAGGATGGTGGCTTGCTTCCGGCGCCTGGGGACCTATGGGCAATGTCTACGTGGCTTACCGGGATTGGAAGCCCAGAGGGTATTTAGCCACGAGTGGACTCCCCCTCCCCCCCACCCCCCCCACCCCCGGGGCCGTTCGTCGTTGGTGAGAGAGTGTGTGAGATGTGTGAGAGAGTGGTCGTTCATCATATGTCTGAGAGTGAGAGTAAGAGTGAGTGAGTG
>PVIH01008103.1:0-85889 GCA_004025045.1 Sigmodon hispidus
AAGCTATCTCTATTTGCAGATGATATGATTGTATACATAAGTGACCCACAAAATTCTTCCAAGGAACTGCTACAGCTGATAAACACCTTCAGCAATGTAGCAGGATACAAGATTAACTCAAAGAAATCAGTAGCCCTTCTATACACTAAAGATAGAAGAGCTGAAAAAGAAATAAGGGAAACATTACCCTTCATAATAGTTGCAAATAGCATTAAATACTTTGGAGTAACCATAACCAAAGAAGTAACAGACCTATTTGACAAAATTTTTTTATTGGAAAGAAAGAAGTCACACTTTCTAACCTTATATATCCTTATTCAAGGTCCCTACCCACTCCCACCACATCAGGTCATTGTTTCTTCTCCACAAATCCCCACCCCATCCCTGGGCAGGCTGCAGGCAGCCCCTGGTCCCACTGCCCCAATATTGCTTAGTTCAGTCTCCACTCCTGGCAGATGCAGTTTTCTCCCCACTCCTTCAAGAGAGAGTGGAGTATTCCTCTAGGGGGAGTGGGATCCAAGGTGTCAGTCCAGGGTGTTTCTGATCCCAAGCTGTTCAGTGGTTGTGGTTTGCAGCTTGGGCATGCTTTACTTTTTCTTGTTTGTTTGTTTGTTTAGAGTCCACTAATGAGTGAGTACATCCCCTGCTTATCTTTCTGAGTTTGTGATTCCTCACTCAGTAGGATATTCTCCAAATCCATCCATTTTTAAATCACTAAGGAAAGAAATTGAAGAGGATATCAGAAAACTCAAATCCAAGTGAATCAAAGACCTCAACATAAACCTGACTAAACTGAACTTAATAGAAAACAAAGTGGGAAATACCCTCCAACGCACTGGCACTGTTGACCAGTTTTTAAAAATACTAACAGTAGCACAGACACTAAGAACAACAATTAATAAGTGGGACGTCCTAAAACTGACAAACTTCTGTAAGGCCAAGGACACCGTCAATAAGACAAAACAGCAGCCTACAGAATGAGAAAAGATCTTTACCAACCCTACAAGTGTCAGATGATTGATCTCTAAAATATATAGAGAACTCAAGAAACTAGAACCCCAATCCATAAATGACCCAATTAAAAAATGGGGTTCAGAACTAAAATGGGAATTCTCAGCAGAATTAAAAATGGCTGAAAGGCACATGAAAAACTGCTCAACATCATTAGCCATCAGAGAAATGCAAATTTAAACAACTTTGAGATACCACCTTACACCTGTCAGATTGGCTAAGATTAAAAACACAGATGACAGCCTATGCTGGAAAGGATACAGAGCAAGGAGAACACTCCTCCATTGTTTGTGGGGGTGTAAACTTGTTTAGCCACTCTGGAATACAGTATGGTGGTATTTCAGAAAACTGGGAATCCATCTCCCCAAGGGTTCAGCAATACCACTACTGGGCATATACCCTAAAGATGCACAATCTCCCTCCAAAGGCATTATCTCAACTATGTTCATAGCAGCATTATTCATAATAGCAAGAACCTGAAAACCACCTAGATACCCCTCAACTGAAGAATGAATTAACAAACTGTGGTACATCTACAAAATGGAGTACTACTCAGCAGTAAGAAGAAATGTTATTCTTAAATTTGCAGGCAGGTGGATGGATTTGGAGAATATCCTCCTGAGCTAGGTATCACAGTCCCAGAAAGAGAAACAGAGGATATACTCACTCATTAGTGGACCCTAAAAAAAAATTTAAAAATAGAGAGATATCATTGTACACAAGAACTCAAGGCTAGAACATAGCTAAATGACACTGTGCCTCACTTCTGCATTGATGGCCTCTGGGAGGGGTATGGGTAAGGAAAGACTTGCTTTCTTTAAGGATCTGGCCACAGTGAACTTAATTATTTTCCAGTAAGTAAATGAGCAGCATGAATGGGAGTTTTTATAAATGGGGAGATCGTAAGGTTGGGCATGAATCTGAGAGGTCTGATAACTGAGTGTGATGGTGTGTATGATATAAATACCAAATAATAAATATATAAATATATATACAAGAAAAAAAACCAAAAACAGAACAAAAAAACTACAACAAATAAACAAAAGGAAATAATAACATATTTGAAATAATATCATTTCCCTAATAAAAAGATCAGGTCTGTTTTTTCATGAAGTGTCCTGATGGGATACATTGATTGGATGTATTTATGACCCATCCTTTAGAAATTGAAAATCCATGTTTCTGGTTGCCCACAAAATCATTGATGTGGAGGGAAGAAGACCAGCAAACACCAGCTGGAACAAATACTTTCAGCTTTTAATTTTGTTCCTCTCATAACATAACTAACAGTTTCACCTCAGCAAGTATTATCCATCTCTCTTTTTATTGGAATAAAACATGAAGTTTTTGATAAGATGATATATTAAACTAATGGAGATCAAAAACACTGTGTGCATGTCTCCTTTTTGTGAATAGCAAGTGCTAGAGTCAGGGTTGTGTATTTGGGGCTGGCTTAGCTGGTCCCTGACCTCTGTGCAAAACATCTTGCCTTATGAAGCCATTTGGAGAGGCCATGGCCCACATGGAGAGAAGCGGAAATAGTCCAAGGGCAATTGTTTCCATATGTGCTTCCAGAACTGAGACATTGGAGCACTTTGGAGCCAGCAGGAAAGGGAAGCAATTTATCCTGTCACATCCTTCAGAGGTTTCACAGGGAGTTCATGACCCTAGTCTCCCAAACACCTTAGCATATTGATTCTTGAAAGGAGTTGGAATCAACTGTAAGAATTAAAGATATTTATAAAACATACATGTAGGCTTAACCAATTCTGTGCAACATTTGAAATTCTCCAACTATATTACTAAGCAATGCACATTAATACTAAAGACAATACAGTGTACAATCAATGCATTTTGTTTTGAATCAAGTCACACTCAAACTGGCAATACATTTTGAGACTTTTACAATTATTTCACTTGATCCAGTTGCAATTCAGCAAGTGAAAAATTAATAATGCCCTCTTTTTTCAATTAAGTGAAGTAAGTATCCAAGATTATATTTAATAGAAATAGGGAACACTTACTTTTTTAATCCCTTTATTTATTTGTTTACTAGACAGATGTTTATATCAATGCAGTTTCCATCAATACCAAGGGAGAAAATTGAATTTTCACAAAAGATAGTTGTAATAAACACCTTCACAGTATAGCCATAAATGTATACCAAAAAAGAATAAGGCACCAATGGCCATGGATATCCTGTGACTCACTATATTTTCTACCTTTCAACCATACTGATTTTTGATTGCCATTTGGGAAATTAACTTTCAGTAATGCCTGAAGCCAGCAATTATATGTTTTAAATTATATACATTAAGTCCATAGTATATACCTCTGGCTGTCACTAAGAGTTCTGGTCATTGCTCTCATGAGTTTAGTCTCCTGGGCAAAACCAAAAGCAAAGGACAAACACTGTCACATTCACTTTTGGAAAACATGCAAATATTCTCACCTTGTAGTTATAAATAAGATGAACATGATTACACCTCACTGAAAGAACAATGTGTTCATGTGCCAGTAACTCCTGTTAGAAACAATAAACTGTGATTGTATATGCATAAATACAAACTGTGTCCCAACTGTTTTTCAAACAAAATATCAGTAGAGACAACTGGCACATGCATGAGCAGTGGCTTTATTTTTTGACAGAAGACTGACTAACAAGTGTCATAATACAGAAAAACACATTTCATCATCTGTACATTGGAGATTTGAATGCTATCACACTGATGCTATAAAACATATTTTATAGTTAATATATAGTTATATAGTACTTCAAAAATTGGTCTTTAGAATTTATTTGGAAGGTCCTATAAGCTTGGAATTGAGCAAGTGTCATTAAAATGGGGTACTGCAGAAAATAGAAAAACAAACTTGCGTGTTAAGAGAGGTTGCTGAGTATGTGTAAAAAACTAGGTTCAGTTCACAGCACCACTAAAAAAAAATTATACTATAAAAGTAAAATCCACATGCCTATAATATCTAATGCTTGTTGTACAAACAATATTCTCATGTTTTTTACATAGTAAATCTCTTATTTTGAAGGGGTTTCTGGACTAAATTCCAAGGAACATGGCATCACTGAGAAGGATCAGAGGTTTTACTAGTTCCTGCCAAGCTCAGGTTCTTTGAGGAGCCTGCACCTTTTCCAGTAGGATCCTGTCAACCCCTGGGAATTAAGACAGGAGAGATAGTCAGGAGTAGCAGTTGACAGGAATACCCACGTCTTTTGATATATTTAAATAGAATGTTACTTTCCTACATTGATCATGTCATGTAGTTCACAAGCCACACTGTTCTCTGCTGACGGCTGACTTTGTAAATGAGGGCTACTAAGAAAAGAGATAATGTCCTGACATCTAGAGAATTGGATCCCCTCAGTTACCAGATATTTCCTTTATTTCTTTCCTAAAAGCTGTTTTGTTATTTTTACAGAATCAGAATCATATCTAAGAACTGGATTGGAAATATGAGAACAGCAGCCACCTCCTTGTGTTGGAATTGTTCTCACAGTGAATTGTCACTTAGGACCAAGGGAGTTTGAGAACTTTATAAAAATGGAAATGTGAGTGTACAAAGTAACATTACATCACAGAGGACCGTGGATCAAATTTGCTGTTATTTACTTTATAAATATTTTTATCACTTCCCTCAAGATTATCCATATGATGGGACCACTTGAAAAATATTTCACTAAATACTTTTTCTTCTCCTTTCTTCCTTTCTTCTTGCATCCTCCTTTCTTCTCTGTCACCATATTCTTCACAGTTCTACACAGTCATGCACCAAACGCATGTACAAATATACTCACACACCCCTGACAAGTGAATTATAAAAGAAAATAATTTAAAATCTAAACTCAATTTCTACATTTCTAAAGGAATACAGAAAATATATCCTTATGAATTAAGAGCTCTGAGTGTGAGGCTGGAGAGATGGCTCAAAAAAAAAAATAGGTTTTGTTTGTCTGTATACCTGTGTAAGGATTTATAGACATTGCCAGCTACCATGTGGATGCTGGGAATCAAAGTTGGGTCCTTTGGAAAAACAGTCAGTGTCTTTAACCTCTGAGCCATCTCACCAGCTCTCTGAGAAGCAGGATAAAAAGGTGCTTTTGGAATAAAGACTTCTGTATTAAGGGTTTGCTTTCTTGTCTGGGGCGGCAGTCTCTTTTGATGGCAGCAGTGACAGTGCTGGAGCTTGGAGCCATTGGAATGTCTCTGTTGAGATGCCTTTGGAGTAGCTGTGCAGAGAGATTGTGGCATCAGTGCTGGGGGAAGCAGAAGAGCAGTCTGGATGCCCTTTGCATTAGACGGATATTGTGGTGTGTTGTGGGCCATCCTCAAAGCAGCCACACCCTTGGCAGGAAAGGTGGAGGGACGGGGGCATAAGAGTGGTGTCTAGCATCAGTGGATAGACACCATGGCATCTTGTGGGGCAGGCATACCCTTGGACAAGGAAGGCAAACACAGAGCCAGATGAGGTCAGTGCAAAGCATGTGCATTGAGTTGCGGCGGGGAAGTCTGCATTGACTGAAGCATCTTAGGTCTCACTTGATGCTGTAGGCGAGGAGTTTTGGAGCCACTGTAGTGAACAGATAGCAGAAGCGCCTTGCTGTGTCGGTCTAAGGTGCACCGAGCAGAAACCTGATGAACTTTATTTAGGATAAATATGGGTTAGGGTTAGGGTTAGGGTTAGGGTTAGGGTAAGCATCAAATGCTTGCTTGGAAAGTTAGCTATCACAAAATATAGTAAGGCTAAGCTGCTTTAGAGTCTAAGCATATATCTTAGGGGAGAGGCTGAAAGAATATTTTTTTGCAGCTTATTCTCTATTATTGAGACCTAAGTGGGGTCAAGAACTCAACAAGCCTGGATCCCTGTTGGGAAGCATGATCACACTGTATCAGTTCATCAACTGCCAGGGTAGCACACTTAAACAATGTCCCAAAATCACACCAACCCCCTTCCCTTAGCTCTCATCAGAGCTAACAAGTAAGCTCCAAGGAAGTACACTCAACCAACAGCAGGCGCTGTGAACCTGTCAGCCACATAGCCTGCATCTGTGCATTAACACGAGGTGCCTGCCAAGGAAAGCACCTACAGAAGACGCTGATGCACAACCCTGTGGGCAAGTCCGTGGGACGAACTCAATACCTGGAAAAAGCTAGGAGTCAGGAGACGCTTACGAGTTGGGGCCAGTGGAGTGTGAATGTATGCTGCAACCAAGCAAATGGAAGGGCAAATCTTGGCAGTGAGGCTTTCTTAGATTATGTGCATGTTAGTCTAAGAAGAGGCCTTCTGGGTTTTGGCACCTATGTTTGTATTTTGTGTGTGGAAGAACTCACTAGTATGCTGCCAAGAGCCATATTAGATTTATTAAAGGAATGAGTGGGGGAGGGGAAGGGAAGGGAGGGTAGAGAGCAGGGAAGAATGAGAAGAGAAGGTCTCCCATATGGTTGTGGCTTTTTAAAGGAAAATCATGGGGACATGCTCTAGATGTGGCCATCTGAGGATCCTCAGAGCCTCTACAGGTGAGGGTGTTGCCACAACAATCTAACAATGTATACGATTATATCATCTGCAAATAGAGATAGTTTTTGACTTATTCCTTTCCAATTTGTATCCCCTGAATCTCCTTTTGTGCTCTTATTGCTTTAGCTGAAACTTTGAGAGCTATATTAATAGATAAGAGGAGAGAGGACAGCCTCATCTTGTTTCTGATACTAATGGGATTACTTTGTGTTTCTCTCATATTAGTTTGGTGTTAGCCGACAAATGCTGTACATTGCCTTTATTAAATTTAGTTATTTTCCCTGTATTCCTGATTTCTTCAGGACTTTCTTCATGAAGAATTGCTGGATTTTGTCAAAGGCTTTTTAGCATCTAATGAGATGATCATGTGTTTTTTTGTTTTGTTTTGTTTTTCTGATGGATGACATTTACAGTTCTTCATATGTTGAACCATCCTTGCATCTCTGGAATAAAGCGTACTTGATCATGGTGGAAAATTTCTTTATATGTTGTTGAATTCCATTTGTCAGTATTTTATTGAATATTTTTGCATCTATGTTTATGAAGGAGATTGGTCTGCAATTCTCTTTTTTGTTGCATCTTTGTGTGGCTTGGGTATCAGGCTGATTGTAGCCTCATAAAAGGATTTCAGCAATGTTCCTTCAGTATCTATTATATGGAACAAATTGAGGGGTATTGGCATTAGCTCTTCTTTGATTGTCTGGTAGAATTCTGCACTGAAACCATCTGACCCTGGAAATTTTTTATTTGGGAAAATAATGACAATTTCAATTTCCTTGGGGGTTATGTGTCACTTTAGGTTATTTATGTGGTCTTAATTTAATTTTAGTTAAGTGGTACTTGTCCAGAATGTTTTCCCTTTCTTTTGGGTTTTCTAATTTAGTGGAGTATAGATTTTGGAAGTATGACCTAATGATTCTCTGGATTTCCTGGATGTCCATTGTTATATCCCCTTTTCATTTCTGATTTTGTTAATTTATATATTCCTGTTAGATTCTGTTAGATTCCTTATTTCTCTGTTGAGTTTCTGTATGGTAGACCTATCCTTTGGTGAGAGTAGGATATTGAAGTCTTCCACTATTAATATGCGAGGTTTTATGCGAGGTTTAAGCTTTAGTAGTGTTTCTTTTACAAATAGGTGCCTTTTTGTCAGGGGCATAAAAGTTCAGGAATGATACTTCATTTTGGTAGATTTTTCCTGAGATGAATAAGTAATGTTCATACTGATCTCTTTTGATGAATTTTAGTTTGACGTTTATTTTGTTAGATATTAGGATGGCTAAGTCAACTTGGTTCTTAGGACCATTTGATTGTAAAGTCTTTTCCCAACCCTTTACTCTGAGCCTGTGTCTCTCTTTGAAGTTGAAGTGTGTCTCTTGTATGTAGCAGAAGAATGGATTCTGTTTTTGTATTTATTGTGTTGGGGTGTATCTTTTTATATGTGAATTGAGTCCATTGATATTCAGGGATAGTAATGACCAATGACTGTTATTTCCTGTTATTTTTGGTGCCCAGTGTGTGTGTGTTTGTTTCTTCTTCAGGTTTTTCTTCTGTGGGATTATCTATTGCTTATGGTTTCTTGGGTTTTTCTTGTTTCTTTACAACCAAATTTTCCCTCTATTGCTTTCTGTAGGGTTGGATTTGTGGATAGATATTATGTAAATCTGGCTTTGTCATAAAATATCTTTTTTACTTCATCTATGATGATTAATATTTTTGCTGGGTATAGTAGTCCGAGTCAGCAGGCATGGTCTTTTAGTGTCTGTATGACATTTGACCAGGACCTTTTTACTTTCATTGTTTCCATTGAGTAATCTGGTGTTATTCTGATTGTCAGCCTTTATAGGTAACTTCACCTTTCTCTTTTGAAGCTCTTAGTATTTTTAATTTGTTCTTTAGGTTTAGTGCCTTGATTATTATGTGGCAAACAGACTTTTTGGGGGAGTCTAGTCTATTTGGTGTTCTGTAAGCTTCTTGTATTTTTATTGGCATTTTCTTTTTTAGCTTGGGATTGTTTTCTTCTATGATTTTGTTGAATATATTTTCTGTGCCTTTGAGATAGTATTGTTTTCTTTCTTTAATTCCAAATATTCTCAGGTTTTGTCCTTTCATAATGTCCCATATTTCCTTGAAATTTTTTGTGCTATGACTTTTTTGGTTTTAGTGTTTTCTTTGACTAGTGTATCTATTTCCATTACTAAATCTTCTACTCCAGAGATTCTCTCTTCCATCTCTTACATTCTGTTGGTTATGCTTGTATCTGTAGTTCTGGTTTGTTTCTTCAGGTTTCGTATTTTCACCATTGCCTTGGTTTGTATCTTCTTTGTTGCTTCTATTTCAGTTTTTAAATCTTGATCTGTTTCCTCACCTGTTTGTTTGCATTTTTTTTGGTTTTTTTAATTTTTAAGAGATTTGTTTATTTCTTCCATTTTTTGTTTGTATTTTCTTCTATTTATTTAAGGGATTTTTATATACCATTTTAAGACTTCTGTTATCTTCATAAAGTTGTTTTTAAGGTTGTTTCCTTCTGCTTCTTCTGCATTGTCATGCTCAGCTCTTGATGTTGTAGACCAACTAGATTCTTTTTGTGGTGCCGTGTTGATCTTTATGTTATCATATGTATTCTTGCACTGACATCTGGCCATTGCTTCCTCTGTTTACTCTTAGTCTTCTGTGGGCCAGGGATCTGTGGGTTTCCAGTTGTCATGGAGGCTGTTAATGGTCTGCTGTGGGCCAGGGGTCTATGTGTTTCCAATTGTCACAGAGGTCACTGAGGTTGCCACGTGATAGCATGGCTTGGGAATAAGATGGTGTTTTGGTGCTAGGGTGTCTAGTCGGCTGGATTTTGCAGAGTGCTTGGGCTTGCTAGGGGTTTCCATGCTGGTTTAGATGTAGGGTGGAACTAGGCTGGGGTGGGTTCCAAGAGCTGTGTCTCTGGGTTGAAATTTTGGAGACTATGGTCTCAACTTGGTCTGGGTGAAGGGTTCTCACATCTTGGTCTGCTGTGGCCAAGGGTTTGTGGGTTTCTGGTTGTTGTGGAGGTCACTAAGGTTGCCACATAATGGCATGGGTTAGGAAAGGGGTAGAGTTTTGGCATTGGTATTCCCAGCAGGCTGGGTTTTACTGGGACTTTTGGTTTGCAGGGGGTTTCCCTGATGGCTTGGATTTAGGGGGAGCTGTTTGGGGGCTTTATCTGTTTTTTTTCCATAGGGTAGCTCAGTTAGATAAATAGTACATTTCTAGTGAATTTTTAGAAATTTTGTTAGCCATTGTAGTCCATTTTCAGAGCATGTGTTGTGATCTGTGGCAGGTTCAAGCTATCTTGGTTTTGTATATTTGTATGTAATCTTCATCAAAGGGAATTTATAAGCTTTGAGGAATTGTGTAAGGTGTGCTAAGCTTAGGCATTAGAGGGAGGCATTGAATTTACCACCAGGTTGGCAAACAATTCTATAAAACACAGTTCAAGGCTAGGGCAATGGCCCAGTCAAGAAAGTTCTTGTCTTGCAAGCATTAGTACAAAAATTTGACCTCCTCAAAACAATATATTAATTCTGAGTTCAGTGAGATTTACACCAGTGCTTGGTAAGACATATGCCACTAATTGTTGAGCTTAAGCTCGATGAGATACCCTGCCTTGAAGAAGCTAAAAAAAATACCTGAGGAATGAGATGCAAGGCTATCTTTTGGCCTCTGCATACATGCATACCCATCTGTATATGTGTTCCTTTTTATACAACTGCATCTGGACAAATGGGCACAGACATTTACATGCATTCATGAACCCACACATATGAATTAAAATTAAAAGAAAACTAACTTATACCATGCTTTCAGTTTGGCCAATAGGGCTCAGAGTCTAATCATGACTTCTTTTCTACTTATTTAATTTTCTGGTTTCTCTGTGTCACCCAGTCTGGATTTGAACTCATTATGTAACTACTAGCTGGACTCAAATTTGGAGTCTTTCTGATTTAGTCTCCTAGGTGCTATTACAGTAAGTTTGTGCCCCTGTTCCCAGATTCACATGACCTCTTTACTTTCCTTTTCCTATTTTGGGTTATGTGTCAAAGTTCACATAAATGAAAGTGCCACCAAATGCAAACATTTGGGGGAAACCTCTTTCTACATATTTCTCCACACATTCCTGGAAAGCAAATTATAAATTTACACAATTAGGGAATATGTGCTCAGAGACTCTGATATGCTACCCAATGACTGTGGTTATAATGTAACATCTAACAAATAAGTGAAGCATTAAATCTCTGCTTATCTTCTGACATTTTGTGATGTGCTTAATTCAGTGAAAGTTTAATGCACTTTTTAAAAATCTGTGTACTTATTATAAAAATTGATGAACAAAAAAGTCATTTTGTCTGTGACCTGACCTCACACTCTGAAGTTACCTAACAACCTTTACATAAAACTTTTTGTAATAAATATCCTGATAGTCACTTAGTGTAATTATGGAAAAACTTATCAATATTTTTCTTTTCCAGAAATTGCTTTCTCTTTGTAAAATTAGAGGCTATTTCTGCTATTTCTTATTTCTTTAACTCATCCATAAAGTTTTAGCTACATACCTGTATTCTTGTGTATACCACTGAACTTTGCCCTGTTGCTTGGTAAAGTAGAAAGGACTATTAAAATTCTCACTATTTCCATTGAAAATGCTACCTTGTAGATAGAATGTAGTCCTATGATCAGATGCCTATCATTACTTGAATGTTTATTAGTAATATAAATTAAGATGGACATGGTTGCACAAGCATGTGATTCCAGAACTCAGGAAACTGAAGCGGGAGAATAACTGCAAAAGTGGAGATTAGCCATAGTCATTTCAAAACAACCCTGATCACAAGGTGTGACACTGTTCCAAAGAAATCTAAAATAAAATGCAAGTCTTAAGCACTGCCATTTCACAGTTATCAGTGTGACTTTTATGCTTATTAAGGTTTAAAGAGTTCTGTTTTATGGATACTTGGGTTATAAAAGTCACTACCCTACCACCTTGTGGTAGTTTAAAGGAACATTGCCCCCTAAAGGAGTGGTGCTATTAGGAGGACCAGCTTTGTGGAGTAGGTGTGATCTTGTTTATGAAAGTGTGTCACTGTGAGGGCAGGCTATGAAGCCTCATACATGCTAAAGATACTTCCCAGTGACTCACACCACTCCTTGTTGACTGAAATATATAGGACTCTGAGCTACTTCTCCAGCACCATATTTTCCAGCATGTCACCATGTATCACCATAATAATAATGGTCTGAACCTTTGAACTACAAGTGAACTTCCCCAATTCAATGTTTTCTTTTATATGAGTTGCATGGCCATGTGTCTTTTCAAAGCAATAGAAACCCTAAGAGACACCCACCCCATAGTTTAGAAGAGCCTTACAGTATGTAGTTAAATATTCTTGATATTCCACTAGAGGGGCAAGATGAAGAGCAGAAGAGACTAGCAAATTCACTTTGTCTCTGTCTGCATAAGTCATATCAAACTGCATGGTGTTCAGGTGCCACTCTATATTTTGAGCTTTCTACAATTAATCAAAAAGAATCCATTCTGTAAACAAGCTCCAGGCTTCATTGTTTTGTTTTGTTTTTTATTTTTGAGTGCTACTTCACTTTTAAACCTCTAGCTTATATTCACTTCAAAATTTTATTTATGGTTTAACTATTCTTAGAACTATTTTTTCCATTTTCTGTAGTCTGTTGGTATGCAATATGCAGACAAATGTTGATCAGAATGAAATGCAGGATCTGCATAGCAAGAGGAATAGGAGCTGGAATGGTACAAGCAGTTTTATCTTACATGTAGCATTAAAGCATTGTGTGTGTGTGTGTGTTTGTGTGTGGTTATATAGGAAGGAATGTAGTGGTAGGAAGTGTAGCTACATGCATGAGTGTGTTTTTCTCTGCTGCTTTTCTCTTTATTGTCTTGAGACAAGATCTATCAGTGTGCTGGGAGTGTGTTCTTCCAGTTTCAGGACACCAGTTCATGTGCCCTAATGCCTGCCATTTGCATGGCTGCTGAGCTTCTTTCTTTTATTTTTTTATTTTAATTTTCCATCCCTTTGAATCTACCCCTGCATCTTCCTCCCTATGAAAGAAAATTCAAAAGAATAATGAAGATAATAGTTTTTAAAAAGAAAGAATTAAAAATCTCATTGTAGGAAGCTGCAGTGTGATCAAACAGTCACACCATACACTGCTTTTCACATATAACTCTGCTCACTGAAAAGAGTCATTGGTCTGGTGTGAGGATCTGGTTTCCACTACATGTTTGATGCTAGGTCTCCACTAGGACCCTTCCTGGACATTCAGCTTCCTGAATCTGAATTCCTGTGTTGTGGAGATCCAATAGCTTTGGGTATGTGGGCCAGGACCCTTTATTACTTCATTATTTACTTCAGCAGATCATTCATAAATAGTTGTTGGGGCAGGCCAAGTCATAACCCTGGGTCTTAGCCTCAGGAGATACATAGGGTTATCCCACTAGATGGGAAATGGGGACATTACTCCCATGGTCACCATTTTGGGGCTGGCTCACTCACACCTCCTCTAACAGGGTTGGCTCTATTGTGCAGGGCCTGCTTTCCCTAATGTTGCAGCTGGCTGGAGTCAGAGATGGTTCTCCCATGTTTGTGACCACAAGGCTATCTCTCTCACCTGCCTCAGGTTTAATGAGTATGAGGAAGGTTTTCTTTTCCTACCCATGCTGCCACAAGACAGACGAGAAATGGAAACTTTTCTCCCATGCTCTCATCTTTGGGCTGGCTCACCTACATCTCTGCTAATAGAATTTTCTATATTGTGCTGCCCTAGGGAGTTGCAGGGTCTGCTCTCCCAATTGTTGCAGGTTGTGGGGGGTGAGAGACAGCCCTCTGGCTCTTACAATCACAGGCCAGCTCTCCCACCTGCCTCAGGCATTAATGAGGGCAACCCTCTCAAACCATCTTGTCTTACAACAGATGAGTAATGGGACAGCTCTTCCTTGTTCACTGTTTTGGAATTAGATCATCCATACTTCTACCATAGAGTTGGTTCTATTGGGCTGCACTGTAGATGTGCAAAGTGCTGAAGCTGGTGTGAGGAGGGACAACTCTCTTCTTCTTGTGACCTTGAGTTATCTCTTCTACATGTAACCTGCAGGGGTGGGAGCATCTTTCATTGCTCATGCTGCCACAAATTGCTGGGTTTCTTAACTTAGGTTATCATGCTTGCAGATTAACTGTTCCTATTCATTAATCCATCTCCATAGCTTGCTGGACTTCTCTTTTAAATAGCAAACATTATATATTGTTGTAGCCCAGGCTGGCCTTCAACTCCTAATCCTCCTGCACTGGTCTTCTTCAGCAAATCCTACTGGTATGTGCCACCACAATGGCTACATATTATTGTTACTTACACACACAATGCCTAATTATAGTCTCTATGAATTAAAGAAACTCATCTATACAAGTACTGTGTTTAGTACAAAATAAACACTTAAAAAGTATGGTAAATGATATTATCCCTTTATGCTAAACCACAAAAGATTAAATCATGTGAAGTAAGACAAAGACAAAGTTATCTTGAAGTGTACAATGCATGGGATCACAATAACTCTAGAGATCATTTGATGACGTTATGGTTTTATATTAAAAAACCACATAAGAGGTCAAAAATAAATATGAGAATAAGGAGGGAGGAAACAGTGTTCCTAATTGCTTTCCTTGACATTTACACACTGATAAGTTACAGCTAAGTAATGGGCTAAATTAAACTACTGGAAATAGCAGTTCCCTAATCCTTCTGGAAACTCATATTGGACATTTGACAGAATGTACCTGGAAACACAAGTGAGTCAGCAGACATCAAGTGAAAACACCCACCAGCACAGAGAGCTCAATATCCCCAGTTAATAAACAAGGCGTTAAGGCCTTGGTGGCCTCTAGCAGCTGTGAGATCAGAAGACATTTTCCCCATAACTCAGTTCTTCAGTGCTTTCTAATGCTACCCACCCACTCAGTTAACTTACTAAGAGCTGACTTGCTGGCGGATGAGAGTAAGAGCTCCCCAGTGCAAAGCAACCCAGACAGTGGTGCAATTAGAAGAATAATGTGAAGGTCTTCATCTAGAGGTGGTGTCATTTCACACTCTGGCAAATCATCCACCAGGTGAAGGTACCACAGTTCCTCCTACATTAGCCTTGATAGCAAGCAGCTGGAGCTTAGCTCAGGTCACACATCACTGAGTGACAGCACTGGCTTTGGGCTGCCTAGCCAGATCCTTTCTCAGCTGGAAAGAGTACAAAGCACACATAAAATATAAAATATATCTACCATTCCTAAAAAAACCCCTCTGCTTTTATTCATTTTATCTCCCAAGCATGCCCTGTCTTCAGAACAGATTATTAGAGGTGCTCAGCTAATCACCTTCAAGCAGCCATGAAAATCCCAAAGATGTCAGTATGTATTTTATTATCCACATTTCCACTGGAAATCCTGCCTAGATAGCAGTATATAAAAATGTTCCAAAAACACTGTATCTTTTTTTCCTAAAGAGTAATTCTGACAAGCACTTCTGTGTAGTTATATTCCGGAAGGATTTTGTGCATGTTTTGTTCATTAAAGTCAATTAGCTTTATGGTCAACATCACTCAGCCTTCTTATGTGGGAGTTTCAGCTCACCATGGAAAAGATGGGACAGAAAGAATAGCTGTGTCCACACTGCCTCCATTTCCTCTATTGATAGCAAGGGAATTAAACAAAATAATTCAACTTTATATTCTAGAGTCCCTGGAAAATTAAAACAAAGGGACTGTCTGGATGTCATCTTTTCCCATGTGAATCATTCATTACACTAGTATTTTAGTATTTTACTACCAACACTATCCAAGAGGCAGACCCTCTGCTATTTCTTTTTTTTCCTTTTTGTTGTGATTACCTTCACTTTCTTAACATAGTTTGTCAAAACCCTCTTTTACCTGTTCATCTACCTCTACTGCTCATGTTCACCCCCCATGCCTCAGGATCATTCAGTTTCTGGGTGTTCATTATGAGTGTCTGAAAACTTCCAGGCTTTGTTACATTTGCCCTTTGGCTTAGTGCTGCTTATCTAATTCTGCTGAGATGAGACCTGAAAATGCAGTACATGTGGCTAAATAAAACCTAGTTACATAGTCAGGAAGATTTGATGAAGGAGCACACCAAACAGAGTTGGGCTGCAGAGCTCTGCTATTGTTACAGTGAGACATGCTACCCTGGCATCCTCACTTAAGAATTAAGGTTGTTATTAGTCTTGCAAGGGAATTATTGCTGCTAAGAGAAGTCATAATAAGATAAAAGCTTTTCATTTTCACTCGAGATAAGATCAACTAAACTTTTACCTTCTTAGTCTCTATTTAGGCTTAGAAAACACCATCTGCCACTCAATGAACAGCTTATGCCTTGTTATCTAAGTTCCCCAGGTGTGTAACTTACCAATTCATTATGATGAGTCAACCCATGTAGTCATTACATCAGCATCTGTTTTAGCTTAGTTAAGAGCACTTATTATCAAGGAGATGCAAAGATATCCCATTGAAGCACCAGTTAGAAATGCCTAAAATTTTCTAGGCCCAATAAGTAGCAAAGTAGTTCAGAAATGTGGTGAATGAGTGAAAGTTTCTATCCAGGGTATAGCTCTGCACTAATAGTTTTGCAATTTAAAATTAATATTTATTAAGCTTTTTATTTACTACTCAGTATACCACATTTGAGAACATACAATTGAAAATATAGCAGTAATAGTAATCACGGTGTAGAAACTATTTCAAGTGAGATAGGGAAAATAAACAATAGCACATTGAAGAATATTATGAAGTAGACACTGGTATTTTGTTAGTTGAGAAGATAGAAAGTAGAAGTGACTTCAAGTCAATCTAGAAAGCTCTGGAAAATGACAAAGAGAAACAATGTTATGAAAAATGGATAAATTACATTCACTTGGAAATTAGAACATGACCTTCACTTTATAAGAGTAAAATGAACATCCATGTTCCTGTTATGATTACCAGTGAGAATCTAAAGAATTTGGATTGGTCAAATCTATTGGTTTCATGTGTGAGAAGAGACACACATTCACATTACCAAGGCCACATGAGGGTTTATTTAAGAGAGTTCCCAGGCGGGTACAGAAAGAGAGAAACAGGACAGGAGGAGAGAGCGACCAAAACATGGCATCTCTTTTTAAGAGAATGCGTGTGCTTGGATTTACATAGTCGCATTTAGGTGTGTGCCTCTGTATGCATCTAGCGAGGAGCTTCTGTAAGCAATGCTACATGGGCTTATGCAGCTACGCCCAGGGACGTGCCTCCATACAAGGTTCATCCCAGTGGAGCCATGTTGGCTCAACCACGTGGAGTGCCAGAAATATTTACATTTCACTGTTTTGCTTATTATAAAAGAAAACCAGGTCTATGTGGGGGAGCAGAGGGAAAATGATTTGGGATGATGGATCTTAAGACTGTTTCAAGCTGTCTTAAGGGCGAAGTTTGTCTTTTCAAGGAACTGCATTTTTGAGGATTGGTCTGTTGGATTCTGTGGGTCATTTTCTCTAGTCTGGATGAGCCTAAGCCATGGAATAGTAAACTTTGGTGTTCTGGAGCTTGAAAAGAAAATTATGAGTTAGTAAGAGAACTTTGAGAAGTGATAATATAGTGAGTGCACTCTGCTAGGTTTAGGGATGGAAAAAAGGTTAAAATGGCTTTTGGTTCTTTTCTTTTGGTCCTGGGGAGGGGGTGGGAAATAGTCTCTTTTACCTGTATTGACTCTGAAAATGGCTTTTGAACCAGATTTGATTTCTGGTTCTCTCATGAAGTTATGTTATTGACATGCTTTTTTATACCTCAATTTTTTCTTCCATGAAATACAATTAGTAACATGCATGCCATGTGACAATTTATAGAATTAATCATTAAAAGTGCTCCTTGGCCTGTGATGTACTTATGGTCCTAATAAACCCATTGTAAATTGAAATTATCATAAGTTATAAGAACATAGATAACTAATCAACAAGCAAACATCATGCCTCAGCCTGGTCTACCTTACATGAGCTCAACTGGAAAAAGATGTCTAAAAAATTTTTATATTACAGTAAAGCATTGATAGCTAGAGAGATAGCTCATTTAGCAAAGTGTTTGCTTTACAGGCATGATTGTCTGAGTTCAACCTTTAGAAACTACTTAAAAGTAAATGGCAAGGTGACACACATTTATGACCCCAGGGCCAAAAAGACAAGGCAGGTAAATTTAGCTTGCTGGTTAACCTAGTCCACTTGGTAATTCCAAGATACTAAAAGACCATGTCTAAAAAAATACAAGATAGATGGTGCCTAAGAATTACAGCTGAGGATGTCCCTTGGGTTCCTCATATACACTAAGCTCACACATGTGCACATGGACTTATAGACACAGATAAAAGTAAATGCATAGAATAAAACTAAAGTATTGAGCAACATCTGAAATTTGTTTTAAACAAGATGGAAAGGAAGAGTAGAATTGTATTAGTATGCTTTTTTGACCATTGTAACTTTTTTTCTTACTGAAAATACACTTTCTTCTCACATAATGTACCCTGATTAGGGATTTCTCTCCCTCTGTTACCCTTAAGTTTTTCCCAGCATCCATTCCATTCAAACCCACCTCTTGTCTATTCTCACTAGAAAATAAGCAGGCTTGTAGAAGAGAAAACAAAATAAGAAAAAAACCAAAATTAGCTTATTGAAATTGGACAAAGCATCAAAAAAGAACAAAACAGAAGGTGCAAGAAACAGACACATTCTCATTCACATATTCAGAAATCCCATTACAAACAAAAGCAAACCGAAACTGGAAGTCATAATAGAAACACAAAGATATTATGGAGTTAAAAAAAAAAGAAAAATTCAAATAAAAAATAAGATAAAAATGAAGATGAGCTTTGAGAGAAAATTGTGATACAAGGAATCTCAACTGATGCCACTGAGTCTATTGATGGACTTGTAGTTTACCCTTCAGAGTAGTATGTTTCCCTAGGAAGACTCCCTTGGAGAAAACTAGATTTTTATTTGCAGGTGGCTGTCAATTCACAATAACTTCTGGGTTAGGAATGGAGACATATTCTACTTTCCTTCCATCTCTAGGATCCTGCTGGTGTATGTATTTCTCTGCATGACCTGTACATACTGCCCTAGTCTACATACTGCCCTAATCTCTATGAGTTTATATGTGCATTAATACCCTTGATTTAGAGGGTCTTGGGTTTTTGGTATCCTTCATTCTTTCTGACTGTCACATTCTTTCTGCCTTTTCTTCTGGAGGGTTTCCAGAGCCTTGAGGGTAAGGATTTTTGGTAGCAGCACTTTCATAGGCTCTGTTTGCTGTTTAAATGAGGATTCCTGACTCATAGTTAATGGTAAAACTTTAAAAGAGTCTCTACTGCTAAACACTTAAATAGTGTTTATGAGCAGTGGGAGGCTGTGCTCTACTTGATGACAGTGTGGACCCTATAATTCCCTAGAGTTGGGTTGGTAAACATGATTCCAGCCAGTACCTCTGCCATGAAGTGAAGCTCTCACAGACCAAGGAGCCATGTAGAACCAGTCACCATAGCCAAGCCTTTAAATCTAGCCACACCTTAGCAGATAAAAGGTTTGATCCGAAAGAGAGAGATGCATAGTAAGGACAGATTCAGACAAAAAAAAAACCTTTAAATAGTTTACAGTGTTTTTATAAATATACATAGCTTGAGAGAAAAAAAGAGGTGGAGAAATTTGTTAAGAAAGGAAGAGTAAAAAATGTAATAATAAAAAGCCACATAAAGTGAAAATTATACAGAGTCTGGATACTGTATGTTACTAATTTGTCTTTGAATCTTTTGAAAGCTGAGGAAGGAGCAATAGCTGCTAAAAGACATTTGATTGTAAATGCTGCTGATTAAATCAACCATGTATTTTAAAAATAGCTTGACTTAAAAATGTAAGTCAAAAGATACATTAGTTTAGAGGAGAGTTTTGTTTTTATTTACCAGAAAATAAGATACTGTGGATTTTTTCTAGGTTAGGAAAAAACAGGTTTGATTGAGAAGAACCTCCCTGAAAAATCTCTGTTGGGAATAGATGATCCAGATGATCCTGAATTTAAGAGTACCTCTGTTGCAGTTTCTTCTGTGTTTTGTATTCAGAAGCGCTTCAGTACTGCTTACTGAGATTACTCATCCTCACAGATTACTTCACTCAGGACTTGCCCATAATTCTAATTTCTTCCTGGGTCCCCATGAGATTACCAGTGCCAATAAACAGCATGGAATAGTCTAAAGAACTACATCCATAATATACAAAAAATGGACTATGGACTTCTGCCTTTGTTTATAGTGTTAGTTTCAAGTTGTTGTGGATGATGGTCAGAAAAAAACTAAGTAAAAGAGACTACATGTGGAGTTCTTGTCTTAAAAAGAAAAAAAGGGAAAATGATGTGGGACTATATTCTTGTACATGGTAAATATTTGTCACTTATATTGGTTTAACAAAACATTGATTGGCTAGAAGTCTGGGCTACTAGACTAAGAGAAATCTGGGAAGAGGAAGAGCAGAAGCAGACACCTGCCAGACATAGAGAAAGGTAAATAAGAATGCTATGCTGAGCAAAGCTACTAAGTTACATAGCTAATTATCAGTAAGAATAATGGGTTAATTTAACCAAAAGAGATAGCAAGTAACAAGACTGAGCCATAGGCCAAATACTTTCTATTTAGTGTAAGCATTTGTGTGATTATTTGGGACTGAATGGCTGTGAGACTGGCTAGGAAGGAAAGAAAAACTTCTGACTTCAAGTGAGGGATCTATGTAGCCATCAGCTTGACATTTCCATGTTCAATGAGATGTGTAAAATGTTATCTTTAGAAATGGGACTTTCTATCAGTTTATAGAAAGCATCCTATATTCTTGGCAAGCACCTGGGTTATTTTGAAATTCCCATGGCCTTTTTTTGGCCAAGAACTCAGATGTAATCCAATCTCATTATTAGAAGCTTCATTTTGTGACATAGATTAGTCATGCCAGAACTGTCTTCCACATTATTTGAGGAATTCATTTAGATAACCTTTATTTAATGTATATATTTTAGGAAGATTCTACTGAATTAGACTTTTATTATACTCTTCAAATGACCATTATATTTAGCTGAGGCGATCTTGTGTAAAGAAGTGTAACATTTATTTGTGTGTGTATGTGTGTGTTAAATACACTTTAAATATACATATATATTTATTTACTTATTTTATGCTTTGTTTCAAAGTTACAATGTTATGTTGTGCATTTCAATGTTTTGTCTGAATGTCTATGAAGCACAAGAATGTAGTGTCTAAGGAGACCTGACACCCTGCCACTAAAATGATAAATTATTGTTGGCTACTATGTAAATGCTGCAATTCAATCTGATGCTTCTACACATGTGGGAAGTGTTGTTAACTACTGATATCTCTCTCTGGCCCCTACTGTTAAAATGTTTTTTAAAGAAAAATGTTATGGTGAACCATTGTAAATTGGGGCTCATCAATATATTATAGCACAGTTTGAACATTGAATGAGAATTCAGAAATGGCACCTGCTATCTATATCATGTTAATTAGGTTACATGACTTATCCCTCAGCTACCACACAGTACTTCTACACTGCATTGTTAGACATGTGTCTGGAGATTTATCTAATTGACTGAGATTGAATGATTATTGGATATTTTTCTTAGTCAGTAGCTGTGGTCTGTATTGAGTTTTAGTTTTGTGCGATAAAAAGAACATAGGATATATTTTAAAAACATATACCAGGAATGGAAGTTTAAACTAGACCAAAAGTCTCTTCTAGGTTTTAAATAATGATACCAACTCCAAGTAAAGAGATGGAGACAGCAACTGTATCATACCAAACCAAGCCCTATCTTATTCAAATACAATGTTAGGTCAGATAACCTAAACTTTTTTTTTTTTTCTATTAGCCCTTCATGGTAAACAGTGACATTGATGACATATATTTCAGTTTGTAGAGATAATTTAATAAAATATTACACCTAGGCCAATGAATATAATACTATTTCCTCGAAGATATGTGGTGTGATATGCATATATGTTTATGGTGTGGGTACATTGCTTTTGGGCAATGTCCACGTGTTCATGAGCATGTGGAAGCTATAGATCATTACTAGACTTTTCTAAATTATTCGTTACACTTTCTGTGTTTGAGAAAGGATCTTTCACTGGCTTGGTGAGACTGCCTAACTGATGTATGTTTGAAACAAGGTCTCTCACTGACTTGGCTAGAGTATCTGGCCAATGAGCTCCAGGTATCATTTTGTCTCTGAACCTCCAGGGCTGTGATTTTAGACATACCCCACTACACTAGGTTTTAATGTGCATGGTGGAGATCCAAGCTCAGATTCTCATGCTTTTATATTAAACACTTGACCAATAAACTTCATTAAATATTAACAAAAATATTTTTATTGTGGAAAATGTGTTACATACATGCATGAATTATAAATTAATGAATGAATGCATTACTATTTTGTAAGGAACACATTGAAATATAACTTTAGTCAGTAACAGAAGTAGCAGGACCTAATTGCTCATTAATATCTATTGATAATAAAGGAAGAAAAGTAAATGTAGCCATTTCAAATGTGTGCATTTGTAAAGTAAAAATTAGAAGAGAGAGTAACATCACTTTCCTTTCAACAGATATTTTATTTGTATCAAAATATTATGAAGAGGAAATGACTGTTCTTTAACTTTTTAAAGCTTAGAAATTACCAGTAAAAACATCCAGTTACAAATAAGTTAAGGAAAATAAGGTCATGTATAATAATAATCCAATAAACTTTTCAAGTAAATTAATAAAGTTAAATATTGTTATCAACAAGTAATTTCCTAAATAAGTAGAAAAGGTCTTAATACTAGTTCTCTTAAAATAAGTATTGAAAATCCATCTTCAAATATGTGTTCATTTTTGTCTTTTTCCACTTATACACACACACACCTTACTTTTTATTTCAAAGCCAATAGAAAATCTACTTAAATAGCTCTTATGCTATTGAGAATCTAGAAATGATTTACTTCTTGATACAGTGAATTTTGTTTTATTATTCTGAAGATGCAACCTGTGAGATGACATATTGTTGCCAGATAGAGAGGTAACATCTTCCACTTGGTATTGGCAGCAGCTCTGTTTTTATTGACCTTCTTGCTGGTAAATCTGAATGTAAGCTCTATGGAATCAGTTGGGAAATAATAACTTTCTTTAGTGCCATTCAGGCAATGGAGAATGATTTTCCATTTGTGGAAATATCATCTAGGAAATAACCTGCAATGGCAATTTGTCAAGAAACAAAATCTATCACTAAACTTGATAAGACGGGTGGAGAGAGAAGCATGTATGTGCAGATTCACAGTTGCCATTTGACCCTATGATTCCCAGAGACTATCAATCATCCTACGCATCTCCCCTTTCATTCTTTCAGCCTCCTTTCATTTTTTTTTTTTTTTGCAAATAGACTAGCATGTATTTTGCAATACTCAGGGTTATGCATGCAATAGCTTCAAAAACACTTTCCCAAATATTGTCTACAATAATCATCCTGGCAGACTGGCAATGTACTATTAATAATCAGTAATATCTCTGTTCCCTGAAAGAGAAAGCTGAAAACACAATTGAGTGACTTGCTAAGATCACACATTTAGAAAGGGGCAAATGCATCAATAAAAATGTCCTGTGAATCCCTGCCTTATAGAATATGCTGATGGGGGAGATGTAAAGGGAGGCAGAAAAAAATAAACAAGATATGTTGTGCCTATGAAGAGATGATTTCTACTTTCCTACTTACATAAGGTTTTTTTTTTTAGTTATTTAATTGATTTTTGAACAGTTAAAAAGATGGGTTCAGAGTCTGTATCAGATACATGTTTGCACAGTGATGTCACTCATGTTGATAGAGTGGTGCCAGGGTCTTAGAAAGTGAGCAGAAATTAAGAATATCTCTTTTGGCTAAGGCTCAGGATTAAATGTTGTAGAGTCTATTGCTCTGTATAAACAAAATAGTTGAAAAGACTAGTCCAGATTCAAGTGGTCAGATAGGGAATGAACAGACTCCATTTGTCCCTGGGAAGAGCTATAAAGCCACAGAGCAGGAAATGTGGGTATACAGGGTAGAGTCCCTGGAAAAAATTTTGGCACCTGTGGAGCATAGACACAATGACTCATCATCCCCAATGTGCTAATTTTGAAATATACAGATGTCTAGACCATGTGTGAACTTTGCTATGCAAGAGTTTATGGACTGATGAGAGAAACAGACACAGAGAAGGATTACTGCAAGTTAGAACAATGCAAGTAGAATCCACATGGAGACAAGCACCTTGATCTACTAGGCTCAACAGTGTAGGGCAAAGAAGAGTTCTTCTGCACCTAGTGACTTTGAATTTTACATTAACCTCTAGCAACATTTATTCAGATCTAGATCACAAATTCTAACCACAATTTGTCATTTGGTCAAATTATTAGTTACTTTTCTGTTGCTGTGATAAAACATCTTCACCAAAGAAACATATAGATGAAAGAGTTTCTTTGTGCAGAGAGAGAGACAGAGAGACAGAGAGAGAGACACAGAGAGAGTGACCATATGACAGGGGAGGCATGGCAGCAAGCAACCAGACCTGGGAGCTGAGAGATTACACCTTCAGCCTTAAATATGAAACATGGAAACAGAATCGAAAGTGTGATGAGGTCATGAATTATTAAGCCCACCACTGTAATGAACTTCCTTGAGCAAGGCAAACCTCACCTCCTCAAACAGCTCCACCAATGAGGACCAAGTGGTCAAATAAAAGAGCCTATGGGGAACATCTCTTATTCAAACAACCATAATCATTAAGATCAAACATGTCCTTGCTCTTTCTTGTCATGCAATCAGAAATCTAAATATTTTTTAATCTGTCACATAGGTATATGTAGAGATACAGTATTGTGTATATTCCTTATCTTGAACACATAATCCTTTCCCTTCTTTGAGAATGCCTTAGTTTCTAATTCAACCAAACATATATGATTATATCACATGTTAGTGTATATAATAAAGTAACCTTGAGATTAAAGTAGAAGTGGTAATGAAGGATAGAATAAACTTTAGTTTGTACATGGAATCAACAAAGAAATATACATGAGGATAATTTATAGTGTCATATATTACCAAGCATCATCTTAGTGGGAGACTCTTGAGGTAGACACAGGACGACCATGGATGCTCACTCCCATGTAATCACTTGTCATGAGAGATTAGCATAGCCATCTCATTTGTCTAGTTGTGATTTCTCCATTTATAGAGTGTTAAACTAGTGAGATATTAGAGTTTATCTAAGATTTCAGATACCATGTAGGGCTTTACAAATTAGAAATAGCTATTAATGGTAGTAAGAAAAGACAGAAAATAAAAGGGAGAAAAGGAATAAAAGAGAGGGGATAGAGAAAATATCAATACAATAAAGTTCATAAACTCACAGGACAAATAAGGACAAATGATTTATTAACCCAGCCATGCTTGTAATTATGATTTAGTAAAAATATTTGATAATAATATGTATATGTATATATGATGTTACATAAGAATGCTTCCTTGTACAAAAGCATTTAATAGTGAAAATAGAGTCTGCCTCATTATACTGGACCCAATAATTTATGTGTGCTCTGCTTCTCAAAACTAACCATTAAATTACTTAAGAAACAAAAGTAACCTTAAAAACATAGGTTTTAATGTGAAAGATTATCTGTAGCCTTATTTCATTAGGTAGTTAGCCATGCATCATTTCTAATAGATTTTCAGTGATTGGATGATCTATTTAGTATTTATGAAGAGATTTTCAGTACCAATAAATGATATTTACTGACCATATCAACTAAAATTGGCTTACCAATTTTAGTATTATAAAATATTAAAGTTTTATTTTTTGAGAATATTACATTTTAAATTTGAGAATATTAAAATTAAAATTTGTTTTTAGGATATTTTGTAGACACAATTAACAGAAATTAATTTAATATCAATAAATGGTAGCTTAAGATAATTATCAATAAATATTTCTAACTGAATATGGCATAGGAGGTATTAGACAAGGAGCAACCAATATTTCTGAAATAGATAGATATAGTCACCCTCTTATCTCCAGATACACAACCTACCACCTTCTACTGAAAAGAATTAACATAGGATTTAGTGTTCTATAAATTTAAACCTGGAAACAGACTGTTTCACATATTCTACTTGTGGGACATTAAATCACTGTATCCTGTGCTTTGAGACAGACCAGTTTTAGCATCTCTGAGGTATTTATTTTGTCAGTATCAACCCAACCAAACAACCAAACAAATAAACAGGAGTGATAGGTGTTAAAATCTTTCTTTCTGGCCAGGTTTGTGAAAATCTCTCCAAAGGATGAGCAAATCCATGTATATTTCACTTTTGTTTTTCAAGTAAAGTTATTCATTTAGCAAACTCATGCTGTAGGGAGAAGTCACTGCACTGCCACGCAGAGGCTTTGATAATATTTGGTAGCATAATTATCACAGATGAACATGAACACAACATCAATGAATACTGAGGTGTTTTTAAATATAAGGAATGTAAACATAAATTACTCCAGAGACTGATCTTTCTGTGTTTCTGTGAGTTCAAGGTCTAACTACCAAGCAGTCATAGCACACACCTTTAATAATCTTAACTCTAGAATGATGCAGAGTTGAATCTGGAAGTAAAACAATTGAGTAAAGAAGATATTTAAGGAGAGTAGGCAGAAAGTGTGGTATTCTGTAGAAGGGACAAGCCAGGCTGAGGACTCTAGAAGATAGCTTTTTCCCTGAGAAGTTGACTGGGAGAGAATTGACTATGGTCTGTTTACTCTCTCTGAGATTCCAACCTTTTCCCCAGTATCTGGCTTTGAGTTTTTATTTAGTATCAACTAGAATTTATGCTTCATATGGGTATTTAATTCCCATGTACATATGTTTATGACCATACACACAAGTGAAATGCAAAATAAGTCTAATATATAGGATATATGTATTCTGGGACTTTATTTGTAGTGGCTTGTGTATCATGAAACTGAGTTCTTGATATTATTATATGGGCTTATATAAAGCCAATTTTATGCAAATACAGAGTATTCTTTGTGAGTCTCTTGAATAGCTCAGCTGGCAGAGTAGAAAACTACAATCATTAGATTCCCTGAAAGTTCAATTGTTTTAAGCAGGAAGAGAATTGATGTTTTAACCAATTGTACAGGTTAGCCTTGGACCCTAGTTCATACCTGACACTAAATGATTAGCAGAACATTTTCCAAGCAATCACTCCTTGCCAGAATGTTCATGAAGATGAATGGCTTCTTGTTCAGTAATTAAATCCAAGGGTTGCTTTGATTATGTTTCAGAAGTTTCCCTTTTCTGAGGATTTTTTTCCATAAACACTTTAGAAAAACCTGATGGGGAAACATGACTCTCATTCTGGACAGTACTCATTAAAAATTAAGAGCAATTGTTGCTTGAATCCTACTTGGTCTTATAATAAAAATTCACAGTCATATATTGGGGAAAAGCTGAAAGATTAGAGAGAAAGATGAACAGGCCACGGTCACTTCTTACCACTACTGAATCCTGAGGCCTAAAGGCATAGATCATGTCTTCATGAATCCTCTGACTGAAGAGGGGATGTGAAGGAAAGTGCAGGACAGGCTGAAATAGAAGGACCAAACTCCTGTTTTTTTCTCATCTTATATTTCTTTCTCTGGCCAGCCATATTACTTCATATTTCAACTTTCCTTGTGTATGGATTAAAGGTATGTGCTACCATTACCTACCTTTCTTTCTCTTTTGGACTGAATTAATCTCATGTTGTCCAGGCTGGCTTTACACTCACAGAGACCCAGACAAATCATTTCTTCCTGGGTTCTATGATTAAAGTTGTGTACTACTGTTTTCTGATCTCTGTAACAAAACTCTGTGACTAGTTCTGTCCTCTGATCATCAGGCAAACTTTATTTTTTAGATTATACCATATCAGCACAGAACAATGGATATTTTCTATGTAATACAATAATTACCAAACACATTTAACAATTCTGCTATTCTAAAAAGTCTTTGCTCTAAGAATTGTAAGAATATCTCCATTTCCTATTGCAAAATATAAAATGCTAGGACAAGTCTTCAGAATCCCAGTACATTAAAATATCACATCAGGAAAATAAGATATTATTATATTTTTTTCTTATCTTTGAAACAAAAATGTATAGAGCAAAGTGTGTATCTATTAGTTTATTTCTGTCTTTTATTTATTTTGATATTATGTATTTGTTCTACAATTAGTTTTACTGATTGTTGTTTATATTTCTAAATTTTTTCCTCATAATTATGCACTTAAATAAATAATGTCAGCACTGGAAAAAATGCTCTAAGAAAATTAATCTACATGGGCTCAAGGCATATTTTAATGACAGAGTACTTGTCTGGCTCTCATGAGGCCCTGGCTTTAATTCTTAGTTAGTTCAGAAAATGAGTCTATGAGTTCATACCAATACAAAAGATGCATAAATAAACTGAGAGAATGAGGCAACACTACTATAAAACTCTAATAAACATAGAAAGTGTAACTGATTAAAAATTACCATTTAAATTCAGTGGGGAATAATTGAGGCTAGCAAGAAGCATCAAGTTCTATGAACATATTCTTGACAGTGTATTGTAGAATATGAAATTTACTCAGTCTCTCTACCAGACTTCTCATTAATTTGAACAAAACAGGATAAAAGATCTCTTTAAAGTATGTAACTTTGGTGAACTCCATCTCAATCTAATGGTCAAATGTCTTTTCATGCATAATAGAAAGTTCTGCCTCTGTTGTACTGTCTTCACAAAGACAAACTATCAGGGATCTTCTGTTTCTGCCAAGCAACTAAGAACGGATGCCTATTCATGAGAAAGCTCCAAAAAACCAACACTGAGATATATTTGACAGAAGTTCTTGATTGTATTTTCAAACATGCCAATGTCAAAAAAACAATGAACATATTAGAAACTTTTCAAATTAAAAAATAGCTAGGTACAACACATGATCTTGAACCAACTAGTGTGGTAATTAAAAAGATATGAACATGAGCTTTTCTATGATAAGCTAATGATGTAGCAATGTTAAGATCTTGTGTTATGGGGTAGCCATCCAACCCCCAAAGGAGGAACATGTAGAGGTAAGGGCTGAGCCACAGGCTGAGCCACGTGGTGGGAAGATTAATGAAATGGGTTGAAGTAATGTGCTTAAGATATGGGCCAAATAGTATAAAGGATATAAGTGTGTGATTCATTTCTTTGGGGGACAAAAGCCGCATGGACCAGGTTCCAAACCTCCACCACAGGCCAGGTTACAAACTCCCAGACCCAAACAGCCCGGGGTAAACTTTATATAACAGATGGCACCAATGTGGCCGAACAACTGCATAAAGCCTGAGAAAGTTTAAAAAGCTTAAAGAGTGTGCTAGATCACTGAAACAGAGCCAAAAGTGGCTTTCTGAATTGATCCATGGTACAGAGACAGCATGGTGTTCAGGCAGGAATTTAGAAATGGCGCATCTGTGGCACACAGCTTAAACTCATATGTTTCATGGAAGGCTTGGCATAAGTGTTATTGATTTAAGGTTTCTGCTTATATTGAACAGAAAGGAAACAGAGTTAAAAATGGTTTTTCTGGTAGCAGCATTTCCTGAGTCCACTCTGGTTGCTGGCAGCAGCAGAGATTCAAGGGCTCCTCCACCATATTGAAATGTGGCCAAAAAGGGTGGAGTCAGCAATTAAAGTGATACCGACATTTTAAAAGCTCTTTAGGTTGGAAAATGATTAAGGATTCTCAATAAAACAGATTTAGACTCTCAAAACCTCTAAACAGGGAACAATGTATGTAAAATACGCATAGGTTTCAGAGAGAGAGAGGAAAAAAAGAAGGGTAAAGAAAGCCCTTTAAGAAAGAGAAATAAGAAATAAAGATAAAGGTCATGTAAAGATGGCAGATAAACAGAGAGTCTGGATTAGGTTTATTGCATTTTCTTTTAATTTTTAAACTTTTAATGAGCTAATTGCAGAGAGACAATTGATTGCTAAGGCTGCTAAGTTAAATAAATACATATACTTTAAAGATATCTTGACTTTGAAATCTGTTTATAAGAATATGTTACTTGGGAAAAGAGTTTCTGCTTTTGTCTCCACTGAAAACCAAAACCTGTGGATTGGTTCTAGGCAAATGTGGTTCCATTTGCCAAGGCCACCTGAAATTCTCTGATGGGAAGATTAGCTTCCAAGATGGCCAGTTGAGATGATCCAGCTTCAAAACCTCATGAGATCATCATTGTCCTTTGACCACAGGAAGTAGTAAAAGAAAGAAAGCTACTTCCAATTTCCCTAAAATATTACTTATTAATGTTTGTTTTCACTAAAAATGGTTAATGGTCATAGTCATTCTTTTTTAAAAAAAGGGGGGGAGGAGGATATGATATAGAAATGATTAGAAAAGATAAGTGGATTTTGATTCATTGATATAAACTTAAGGTCAATTTTGTTATGCTGTATGTATTTTTCTACTCTTGATTAGGGTATGATGCTGATGTAACTCATTTAAAATTGCAATGTGTAATTGAGAAATGCAAATTAATAGTCATCTATGATAATCAAACTTATAGTCATGTTAGTTAGATTTTTGTAGGTATACAAAGATATATTTTAATTAGTTAGGTAGTTCAAACACTTCAGAGGCATGCAGAATATGGTATTAAAATATTTTAAGAACTTAGACTTTTCTGGACAGTGAGAGAGGTCTGCTCCTGGCAGCACCAATGTATTTCAGGAAAATGATGGGCATTGAAGAAACTTCATATGGAATTTACTTTGTGGCAACAGTTAGCCACTGGACAAGAAACTGTTCTGGTATTGACTGCTTGATAGTATGCTGTATAAACTGGACATGCAGGTTCCATAGGAAAGTGACCTCTGAACTTTGGCAGAACAAGCCAAGATGGTCCTTCAGGTTCCTGCTTTGCAGAGAAAACATTGCCAGGCATTCTTTAGGACACAAGGAGAAATGACTGACAGACTGTGTCAGATTTTCTGCATCACTGAAAGGTATGCCAGAGACTTTGGGCCATAAAGGCTGAAGATGGTGCCTCAACGACACAAGGAGAAATGACTGACAGACTGTGTCAGATTTTCTGCATCACTGAAAGGTATGCCAGAGACTTTGGGCCATAAAGGCTGAAGATGGTGCCTCAACATTACAAAGGAACTGTGGGTGACTGTCCAGGCAGACAGGTGTCATCTCTGTCATTTTCTAGACTTTGGAAGTGGCTTGCACTTTACATTTATTTGGATAATATTATATCCTTCTGTGGTCTTTGATGTGGTTGAAGGTTTAATAATTATAGGGATAGTTCTTTTTAGTTTAAAAGGTATATTACATATGAAACATTAGACTTACAATGATAAGGTAGATAATGGAATATTCCCTTTAATTTTGTGAATACAAATAGAATAGATATTGTGACTGTAATTCCTACTTGAGAGCTATTCTGTTGTAATTTTGCTATATGGAAATTGAAACCTTAGTTTTTGATTAGACAGAAAAAAGGAAATGTGGTGGAATGTTCTCTGTATGCTGAAAATAAAGGAACTGTTTTGGCCTATGCACAGCACCTTAGAAGTGGGTGGAGAATCATAGGGCAGGCAGGTAGGAAAGGGTGGAGTTAGTCAGTAGCCATCCAACCCCCGAAGGAGGAACATATAGAGGTAACGGCTGAGCCACATGGTGGGAAGATTAATAGAAATGGGTTGAATTAAGATGAAAGTGCTAGCTGGTAATGTGCTTAAGATATGGGCCAAACAGTATAAAGGAAAATAAAAAGATCTTATGTTATGGATATATTACATAATGTCCCAGATGTACTTTGAAATGGATATAGATCATATCATAAACAATTAGATGTAAATAAGATTTAAATATGTATAAAATAATAATTATATAAATACAGCTTTTGAAAATATGCAAGGAGACATAAAAAGTAAAAACTTGAAGCATGTTAGAAATTGAATTTGTGATAATATGACCTTAAATATAAGAGGAAAGGAAACTTCAGTGAGCTACAGAGACATACAATACGGCACTTTGCTAAGTAGACCAGAGATCTAGGTGACCCTGCATTTCTAGTCTGCACACTAATACCATGGTGGGATACTAACTTAAGTAATATTCTCCTTTTAAGTCTTTATAAGATGAGGGACCCTAAATTTTTAGATCTCTATGACCCAATGGCCTCTCTTCTTCAAAAAGTCCATCTTGAATGGATACCCCCTTATTTGGTATGCCTCCAGGAAACTGAATGTGACTGAAGTACAGATTTACATGCTCTGGTCTGTATGAAAATAAGTTTGTGATGCATTTTAAAGAGAAGCAGAAGCTGTTTCTATCTGGGCAGTATAGCCTGAACTCAAAGATAAAAGACTTTATGTATGGGTGGGAGTGGAACACAGATGAGTTTGACCAGCGTAGGCAGAATCACTCAGTGTTCTCTGGCACACCTGCCATGTATGGTTGCATTGGTTTCCTCTCTGATAAGGTGAGGCTAAGTGGTAAGGGCCTCCTCTCTACCACCAGATTTCTGCTGATGAGAAGTACATGCTCAGAATGGAGCTTATACAAGAGCATCTACTTATCTTCCCTTAAAACAACTCCAAAAACAGGAACAGAGAAGCTATCAGACAAAGAAATGGAAGTCATGGGTAATGCCTGTCTTTTACGAAGCAACATAATTTTGCTATCAACAAAACTTTTTTTATCAGCAGCAAAAACTGCTTATGATATCCCTGAGAGATTTATGGGATTTTTGAAACAAAATCTACCTTTACAACTGCAAAAATTTTGATTTAGTCTCATTAACATGGATATCTGTGTCAAAATAGACAACACTACCATTTGTTGGGTATATAAATAATTTTATGACCTATTCCATTAAAAGTCCATGAGTAAATTCATGGTGAATTGAAGATACATCATAAAATTCTGTCACATAAGACTCAGTTGGTGGTTCAGTGCTTTCCCATATTTCAATCACATAATGGTCTGGTTGAGTATTTATAGGTAAGCTTGCTAAGAGGGCTCACAATCCCAAGAAATAAAGCAATGAATGTGGTAAGCTAAAGAATTAATAAAAGAAATTTATATAGGATAATTTCTACACCCCCAAACAGAGCCTTTACACTAGTTTAAATAGAGATGGTTTGACAAAATATGGATTGAATAAGAAAGTGAAGAATCTATTTGTTTCAAGGCTTCAATTAAGTTCTGTCTGCAGAGTAGGAAGCAAGCATCACAGTGGATGAGTATTTACAGAAATCATGAAGCACTCTGTTATCATCTTGAGGTACAGTCAGCCACAGCATTAAAGACACTTATCAAATTAAAGGTGGAAGTAAAGAACGCAAAGGGTGTTAGAAGAGAGTAACAAGGGCTTATTAAATATTACATCTGCAGAAGATAACAAAAGAATGAACCTTATTCTTTCCATTAAAGATAGTTAATACCAAGACAAACTAATAATTACCCAATGTAAATGGGGGCAGTAAAAGAATGTCAACTAACACCTCTAAGTCACATATTTGACCAAAAATATCAGAGAAAATTAGCCTAAATTGTAACAGCTTGCAAAGAATTTATAATTTCCATATGTCCCATCCCAGATAAAGTAGAAAAAATGATTCGGTTTCTATTATGAAATTCAGTTATCTCAGTCTACTATATATTAAAATATATATTAGTGAATATAAAAATTCATGAGTGTATCTATCTAGCATCTATATCTATCTATATCTATATTTATACTCTAGTCTTTTTTGATGTCCAAATACTGTCATATGCATATTGATTGTCAAATGCAATGCCACATGCATTTGAGCTTTTCATATGGTTTCTGAATGACACATCAATAAAGGTTTTGCTGCTTTGAAGCCTGGTGAATATAATGTAGATATGGTCAACAGCTACATTTTCTCTTGAAATTCACTATTTTTCTATTAAGAAGTTTTAGTCTTCCTTGGATATTGATTTACTGATGGAAGGCAAACAGAAAATTAGCTCCCTAGTGAATATGCCTGTTTTTATGACAAAGTGTTCTGGACTAGCTACAATTGTCATTTTTTTAAGTTGGTCATAGCTCATTTTGCAAATTACTTTTCCAGCTTATAAATTACACCTAAGTATATCATTCTTGTGGACAATAGACATTAATTACTATTTATGGCATGTCTGTTCTAAGTATAATGTAACTAATTTACAAGGTTAGACATACTGCCAAGGTAAATTTTTTTTAAAGAGTATGTGAAAAGAGAGTGTGTGTGTGTGTGTGTGTGTGTGTGTGTGTGTGTGTGTATTTATGTATGTATTTAAGGATTTTTAAAGAATTAATGATCATGACCTGGACAAGGTATTTTCCTAGTTATCCAGAAGAAGGGATGGATTCTTATGTGCTTCAACAGAGCTTAAGAAAAAGACATTGAATGTGTGATGAAATATAGAATGTTCTTTTGGGTTGTATATCATTCCTCAAATATTACTGAACACTGATATCATTACTTAAGACATATGTAATAGTAGAGATGACTGGTGATACAGTGTATGTGACAGATCATAGTAGGGAATAGGTAGGTTGCAAATGATGGGAAGAGTGTAGACACTTTCCTAACTAAATTTCTTGTTAGGTTAGTCTTGACTTCAGAATTTCCCACACCTGACTGATTTATTATTACATGTATTGGGACTTTCTTTAAGAAATAGATTTATTAGCATCTCTATGTCTTTGTGTCTTTTTTACAATAGTGATATAATTTTAGTATTAGCATTTACTACTAAACTTAAATCCTAGAAAAAAGACAACTTTAGAAAATTGCAAGGGAAATTCTAATGGTTTAAACTTACTAGTTACTATAAGGGACAACAATAAAATCCATCTATTCAAAGAACATGGTTCACTTATCTATAGTTAACTTGACTTTGGTCTGAGATGAAACCTTCCTACTATTTAACAAGATAAAAAACTAAAATGCGGGCTGCAGAAATGGCTCAGCGATTAAGAGCACTGACTGTTTTTCCAGAGGTCCTGAATTTGGTTCCCAGCATCCACATGGCAGCTAACAACTGTCTGTAATTCCAAGATCTGACACACTCCCACAGTTATACATGCAGGCAAAACACCAATTCACATAAAATAAAAATAAATATTAAAAAAAAACTAAAAGTGGGCATGCTTTGCGTGTAGTACATATGACACAACTCTGAAAACAGCTGGCCGCCAAAAGCAAGCATTTGTATCTTTATAATTTGGTAAAGCATTTTCATTTTGTGAAAAGATGTCAAAATAATTTGTCATGATATCAATGTACAAAGAATATCATGTTACTACTAGTTGTAGCCTCCTAAAATATTTCTTGTAACCAACAATAAGTTATTAAGTAATAAGCCAAGAAGCTCATTAATGCAAAATCATTAATTTTTTTAATATTATTATGAGAGTGATTCCATTTTAATTTTAAATGTAAGTGGTGATATAAGACAACATTTTTTATACTGGTAACTAAAGAATGATTACATTTTGTTTCTGTCAAATAGTTCTTAAAGCTTAATATGTTTTTTTGGAATTTTGCTTTGCATTCTATTAATAATGATAATAATGCTGGAACAAATCAGTAATGTTTCTGATGGGTGGTGATTAAAATGTAGGCTATGCCCTGGAACAAAGCACACGGCTGTCCCTCAAGGTATTTGTAGTCTAACTAGTGACAAGTTCAAATGTAATAAATCACACTGAAGCCTTATAGCTACAATTATTAAAATAGACTGTTATTATGTATGGCATTTACAGTTATGCTGTAGCATCAGTCCATATGACCTCTTGAGTGTTAATAAGTTATTCTTCAGATTTTGGCTATCAGGTTCCTCTAATAAATTGTACTTGTCCCTGAGCCTAACCTCAGTGCTCCTACTATTTGCAATTGGGTATTTTAAAATTATCTAATCTGTGCTGCACATGTGTTCACAATTCTTAGAGTCTTCAACAAATATTGATACACTGATAAGTCTTAAAGAGCTATCAGTAAGTTTTCAAACTTATGAGTGTAAATTTTGAGCAATTTTTAGTTGAGATGTATGTTTTCTAAAAATGTATGCTTACTAGAAAATGATGTACTGATAAGTAAACCTTCCTTCCATTCATCTATGGAGAGAAAGTTTAGGAAACTGTTTTAGTTATTCAACTTCTAGATTTCAAAGAAGCAACCACTTGTTCTATCCCAGCTCCAACATATCATAGACAAAGTTAATTTGTTTTATTTTACCAATTCAATATTCACACAGTGACCAATACCTAATCTGTGCCCTGAACACACACACACACACACACACACACACACACACACACACACACACACACCTGTTAAGTTGGTATAAATGAGCTCTGAAAATGAAGGACACTAAGAGGTCTAACATGCCTGGTCTCTTCTATTGAAAACTGGATTATAAGATGAATTGAATGGATTGCCTTCCAGCATTTTGAACACAGAACTGCCTCTTTCTTGGTATCTATGATTAGCAAAAACCATATCCACTCAAAATTGCTAGATGGTACTTAAAGAAACTAGACATACAGACATCAGAATATTGAATAGCGTTGGAAAAAGCCAGATTGTCTTATACATACAAAGTAAATCTTTATTACCAGTAGACAGAGCTAGAGTTAGAAAAAAATGTCACTAGACTCTAAATGTGTTGTCAACAAAATTCTGTGCAGGAAGAGAGGCAAATTGCTTACTAAAGCTATGATGAGTAGAAAGTATTGCAGGTGGGGAAAGCTGGAGAGAGAAAACTCTAGTTTAATATGTGAAGACAATAAAAGTATTGTCTTCACTCACACAGTGGCTCTAGCCACACTACGAGGTAATTATCAAGACCATACAGCATCTGGCAGTGCCAGGCTCCTAAACCCGTGTTGGTCTTTGGCTCGTGCTTCCTGTCAATGCTTTCTTCCATCTGTGAGCAGTTATGAAAGGGCAGCATGAAACCTAGAGGACACAGTTTGCAGAGTGCTGTCTCCCATCTTCCTGACTAGTGCTAAGTGAGAGATTTTTGAATAACACTGAGTTTCTGGAAACAGAAGAGGCAAACCAGAGTGCTTCAAGAAGAAGTCAAGGGAAGCATGACAGGTGCAAACAAAAGCAAAGTTCTTGTTTGTAAACAACAGAGCCATGAAAACAAATTTTACACTTTATATTGTATAATGTAGAAGGAATATTCATTGCTTCATTATTGCAGCATGTGGCGAATAATTGGAAGACACAATGCAGAAAGAATTAGGGACCTTCAATCCTGGGGCAGAAATCATCAAGACAAAAAGATTAACTAGAGATGGGTGTGCAGTAGTGTAAAATGATAAAATATTGGTTTCTGCTGTAGAGTGCCACACTAAATCTTTCCAGCTCACTGAATTCTCTGGAATACATCCCAAAGGCCAATTTCCCGCCCTGCCAGATGCCCCTGTCTTCTGCAGCCTGGTCACAACAAGCATTATGGATAATCATAATGGAGATTGAAAAAAAAAAAAAGTAGGCAGATACCTCCCAAGATTTTAAATGCATCAGCCTGGCAAGTGTTTCTGTCAGAAGAATTGAGAAATGGTGGTAATGACCAGGAGATACCTGGGAAATGGGAAAGTTGACTCTCTTTACATGACCCATCAATAGCCATCATGGGGAATCTGGAGAGATAGCTCAGTGGTTAAAAAGCACTGATTGTTCTTCCAGAGGACTGGGGTTCAGTTCCCAGCACCCACATGGCAGCTCACAACTGTCTGTAGTTCCAGTTTCAGACAAACACCAAGGCAAATAAATAAAAATAAATAAATAAATAAATAAAGTTTTTTTTTAAACAAAAGAGCCATCATAGGGGAAGATACTTTTACTTTATATCATTATCTAGGACACTGATTATGAAAATGCGATGCCTAGAGCAGAAAAAACATTGTTCACATGGCTCTAAAGTGAAATTCTAGATGAGAGTCCAGCACTTGGTTTGTACCAAATGCCAGGCAACTTGTTTGTGATACAACGATGCTCTTTAATCCTGATGATGGTAGTGACAAGTCATGTCAAATACTTTCTCCCCATCTCTGGTATGTTCCTCCATCCTGCTGGTTATGTCTTCAGATTTTGGTATTGTTGCTTGCACAAGATAACTAGAAAATGTCATGATATTCTCTCATGGTGTTCAGAAATGAGTTAAGATCCAAAAGGCTAAGAATATGTAGCTCATGTTTAAAGCATATGTTGTTATGCTCAAGGCCCTAGGTTCATTCCTAACAGTAAACCAAAGTAAATAATAGCTAGGACTCACTTAAGATTTAAATGGTCCTATATAGCTTGTTAACTGAATTATCACTGATTGCAGTTACATAGTTTTGACACCAAGAATGTTATCCAAGCATTTATATTAGTGCCTGTCAGGAATGACATGTGTTGCTTACATGGCCTAGAGCTATCATTGGTTTTGACACATATTAAAGATGTGGGAGTATATTAGAAATGATAAAATAATTAAGAATGATAAAATATAAGAGCAACGTACTGATTTTAAATAATAACACAATCAAAGCATTTGTTAAAAAGTAAACAGCTATGTAAAAGCTTGGGCGTGGGGGATAAAGATAATAAATTAACTCAATTTGAATTGAGTGGGTGATGGTCTCCACAGTAATTATTCCTGGATCCTGAGATTTAAAAAAAAGGATATGAGGAAGAAGTGCTTTGTTTATTCCCTTATGAAAATTAGTTTATCTAGATTGTTGTACAGTCAGAGAGGGAATAAAACTATAATTCTGGGACTGAGATACATTAAGGAAGAAAAAAAAATGAGTCTTCCTTGTTCCTATATAGTGGAATTCCTTTCCTCACAGATTCACATATATAAGTTATCAAATTATCTTCCCATCAGCTCAGAGAAATGCATAGGCAACACAGTTTATATTTCCTTTCCAAAGACTTCTGTACTTCAGCTGGAATCATGAACAAAACCACATGTTCTCTGAGTGAATGAGGACATTGGAATTCTGGACTTTTAAAATTTGAAGTCAAGGAAATATCAACTAAAAACAGGCAGGTGACTTCAGCATTGGTGACAGTACCTGTTCATGGATCATATCACACAGGACATACAGGAGCTAAATTTCTACTTGATCACTTGCCAGGAATTTTTGAGACAGATTTATTACAAGTCTAGTTCTGATGGTTAGCTTTTGAGAATTTTATTTTAATTTGAAGGTCACACAAAGCACCATGACAAATGCTCTTTTATATTTTAACTAACCTTGCCTATAAAATCAGATACAACAGATACTCATCTCCCCTCTTTGGTAAAACAATGAATATACTGGGTTTATTGACAGGACTATGGGTAAGTGGTTTAATCACCACATAATAAATATATAAATAAAAAAGTTCTTGATACACAATTATATCAGCAAAAAGGCCATTGCAGCTGAATGACAACTCACAAAAGCAGGAACGCTGGCTCTGTCTCCCAACTCATAGACACTTTAACAGAGAATCTCTTAGATAGGTTTTATGAGAACTTTAGAGTATATGCAGACTTTTTATACAAATTTTAATTTCTAAACATGACATAAAATTATTTGAATTGAACAAATATAAAGAGTACAGCCTGTGGTTAAATTCTGCTAATAATGCTTGATACCATTCATACCTTTTAAGTATTAATCTCATGCTAGGAAGGGGTGATGTAAGGCCAACTGTGCTGAGAAGGCAAAACTAAGCCCATATGGAATGTATTAGAAGATTAAGCAAATGATCCTAAATGAAAACCCTTAATGACTAGCTATGTTTGGCAGCAGCATTTTCCTGTAGGACAAAAAGCTATGATTCTTAATTGGTTGCTCATGATTAACCAATTAATCTTTTAGGCCTACTTTGCAATTCTGGCCCAGAGTTTCAGGACATATTCTATGAACTTTAGTCAGAAGGCATTTTGTTGTAGGGTTGGAGTGACAGATGTTAGCTGTTTCATTTTTATTTTCAGGGAGGCTTGACCATGAAGAGGAGGTCTCACCAATCTGCTGGTCTCTTGACACATCATTTTCCCTCTCCAATTTTAGTGTTAGCTTATACATATATATTCAGGTGAGTTTTAATCCCAACTAATTTGAATAGTTTTTTTCTTTTATTTTTCTTGAAAGAGGCCATTCTATTATATCATTTAGAAAAAAGATATTTACACAAAGGAAAAGCCATCTTCAGAGGAGCTGCTCATATGAATCCTGGAAGGGAAAAGCATGAGGAACCAGGGCATAAAGCTTGATCCTGCCACTCATGACCTAAGCCCATTGTATAATCATTATTAGCATTTGTATGATGGAGCTTTGTAATTCAGAAATATCCAGACCTAATGAAGTCACATATAGTCTTGATGGAGTATTTGGCATAAAATTTTCAAACTCCAGATATCAGGGTATCTAGAACAATGATATAATTTGAATTATGTCTTAATGTGGTGGGCATATTTTTTGTATATGTTTGCATGCAATAATCTGTACCCTATCAAGTATTTATGCCAACCTTCCTATTATACAAATGTAATTGGAAGATATATTTCCAGCTTTTCTCATATCTAAGTTACCATTTGAATAATTATTATCAATAAAATGAGCTATATTGTTAAAATCAATTAAAATAAATAATTGTGTGTATCCTTTGTCAGCCTTGTCATTAAGCATCAGTAAGTCCCTTCAGCCCCTCCCCCCTTTATATCGGTGACAGACAATAGGATTATGGAAAATAGCAGAAGTGTGGAGGACTCAGAATTGCCATCTTAATGTAATAAGCATGATTTACATTATTTCCACTATAGAAACATTACTTGGTATCCAATGGCTACTCAATCAATTTAGGTGGAATTTATGCTTGTGTGCATGTATTTATGTGTGTAATGTTGAGTGTAAGATTTAAGTTACATAAAGTAATAAAGCAAAGAACATGTTTCATGTTTAAATCTAGCTATGAACAGAAACAAAATATAATAAATTCAGTAAAAGTTAAATAAAGATAACAAAAAGATCATATAAATACATAGTATAAAATACTAAACTCAGAATAAGGGGATGTTTCTGAGAATAAGGGACCTCCAAACTGATACATATAGGCCAAGAGGTTAGCTCAGAGAAGAGGTTTGTTGGAGAAAAGTGTTGGGGATCAGAGCTCCAAGGAAAGTGCTGGTTGAGTTCACTCACTATTTGACTTAAAATGACTCAATACCATGTTCAAAAGCTTGCAGCAACAAAGAGAAATTACAATACAGGTATGTACTAAACCAAATTCTTAATACCTTGGACTATCTTTTAAGACAATATGTACTGCTAAAATGACATTGGTAATTTATTTAAGATGTGGAATATAGTCACCTGAAGATACCCTGGAGGATGCACTTCCAATGTATAAAGTAGAAACAAGGGAAGGGAAGCTGTAGGTTGGGTTATGGTTTGAGACATTATATCCTAAACATGAGACCACTGCCACTATTAGAAGTTTTGAATAGACATTGGACATTTTAATCAGGACAGTTGGATTCCCAGTAATGTCATGGACATATACCAGCAGATGCCTTAGGCTTGTTTCTAACTAACTCTTAGAACTTAACCAGTAACTTTGAATCTATATTCTTTTACATGGATTGGTTACCTTTATTCTGTATTTCCCATGTGGCTTCCTGCATGTTCCTAGCATTTCTTCTTTTTGTCTTCCTAGAGCTAGCTCTCTGTGCAGAAGTTCTGCCTGTACCTGTTGCCTAGTGATTGGCTGTTTAGCATTTTACTAAACCAGTCACAGTGATACATCTTCACCCAGTGTAAAGAAGTATTCCACAACATTTCTCTTAATTGTCTAAATAAAAAGAAAAGGTTTTCATTCTAACAAAATTAAACTATAAACAATATTATCAATTGTCAGGTAAGAATTATATTTACAATGTTCAGTCCATTTGCATTTGGCAAATTCAGAAATATAGTTCATTATTAATCTTATCTAGGTGAGTTTAAAGTTTTGTACCTAATTTATCTTTTATCATAACTTAAGAAAAGTATAACTATTTAGTCTTCAACTCCATAAAAAACTTTAGAAGTATATAATATTGCCTGAGTATACAGGAAGTGCAGAGCAAACAACTTCCAAATCTAAGAAACAGCAAACTTTTGGCTGCCTGAACAGTCACTCCAAATTTCTCTACAACATTAGGGCATCTACCTTTGGCCTATGAGCCTAAAATATCTGATAGAATTTTTTTGTGAAGCAAAAAATTTGAAGGACTACCCTATCTTACCTTGGCAAAGCTAAGCATTTGCTTTCTTTTGTGTCCTGGTCATCTATTTTGGATTTTTCATCTGTCTATAAAGTGGCTTGTCATAGACCAAAACAGTTCCTTTAGTATCCAGTGATAATTCAGTGTTCAGAAAGATATCCCATACCAGATATCTTTTTAATCTATGTTCTTTCACATGCTTGGTTATCTTTACTTTGTACTACCCATGCTACTTCTTCCTAGTCTTCTGGCATCTTCTTTTTTCCTCCCAGAGCTCTCTGTACAGAAGCAGATCCACCTTGGGACTTCTTTGGGAGGAGGGGAGGTTGGCTAGGGAGGAGGGAGGCTGAAGGCTGACCAGGAGGGATTGGGAGGGGGAAAAAAGGGGGAAGGGTAGGGAGCAAGGGAACACATAGATAAAAAGACTTTATTTTTATAAATAAATAAATAAATAAGAAATGCAAATGAATCCAAGCCCCCCCCCCCAAGTCCCTCCTATACCTCACACCTAGCTATTGGACATTTAGCATTTTATTAAGCCAATCACTGTGACATATCTTCACACAGTGTAAAGGCATGTTCCACAATAGACATCTACTAGCAAATCAGAAGAGAAACCAAGGTGAATACCTAGGTCTGGTAATGCTGACACATGCAGAGAAGTAAAGATGGAGCTGGCAAAAAGCAGTAGCTGACAACTGAGCCACAAGTCTTGTTAAGTGGCAGAGAATAAAACACAGAGGCAGGTGAAATTGTTGTCACCTCTCCATGTGAAATCTGAACCATCTAGTAACATTGAATGCTACCTAATGAAGCATGGAAGACATTAAGATGTTGAAAGTTAGTGTCTTCTCTGGAATCCTGAAGACAAAAAGAAATAAAGAGACAGAAATGGGGAACACTAGTCTCCCCTTAATTGAGGACAATGTAAGAGTTTCTAAATCTAATAATTAAGGAAAAAGACACTTCTTCATCAGAAGGATTGATCTGATTTCCGTAGATTGTGACCTATGGGAAAATAATGTTAACTTACTCAGGTTTGAGTTTTCAACAACACATTGTCCTGGGCATATGTAACATACTTTATTATGACACTGTAAATGTTTGAGTGCAACATCATCAGTGAAAACTAATTGCCAATATATCTTACTATAATGTAGTTTTCAGAATGTGACCTCTGTGCCAGCAACATCACAATGATCTAAGATCTTTTAGAAATATAAATTATTGAGTGTCTTAAGAGGTTTGTTTGTGGTTTAGAGCATTTTCTGCTTCTTCCACAGGATCAGAGTTCAGTTCTCAACACCCACATTGTGGCACATAGGTGTCTGTAACTCCAGTTCAGAGGATCTAATGCCCTCTTGTGACTCCAGTGAGCATTGCATCATGTGGTGAAAAGGTACATACACAAGTAAAATATACATACACATAAAATAAAAATAAAGAAAGAAAAAAAGAAATTCTGAGTCATGCTTCAGAAAATATTGAGTAGGATCAATTCATCTTATTTCTTGTCAAACAATGCAGGGAATTCAAGGCACACCAAACCTTGGGAAGCACTGCATTTGCTTATTCTTTGTTTGTTTGTTTTGGGAGTCTCTTGGTTTATAGTTCTTTCTTTTTGAAGAAGCTATAAGTATAGCATCTTCTAAAATAAACACCACAATAATTAATTTTGAATAGAGGACTTGATAAATAATTCCTTCAATATCTAAAATCTATTTTTATCCAGTGGGCAGTATGTAAAGAATGCACAAGTTTACAAAGAATATGTTTTGAATAGTTCTTTCCAGAGCCTTGAGTTCTGTAACTTTTCCAGAAACATCTTGCATTTGTTTCACATTCTGTATTCCATAGGTCTGGGGTCAAGTTCAAAGAGTTATTCAAATGTAGAATGTAGCCTTTAGTACAGGGGTGAGGTCCACATCAACCTCTTACCTTTATGTTCTTCAACACAAGCGTTCAGTGTGTGCTGCATTCACGACTCATTTATGGACAAGTAAGAGCTTCTTCTGCTACCTTACTACAATATTATGCCCCAGTTGCTTTTTGCCAATATTTGGAGAGAAAATTTGCTATCAGAAAAGATAACTACTATAGTATTATTTTCAGTTTTGTCTAACAGAGTAAGTAAAACAGTTAATCACTCTATTTATTCAATAGATTAAATTTAAGATTATCTTCTGCAATCTTATCTGAGACTTGTGTTTTAATTTAATTGGCACTGAAAGCCTTTCTGAACTGACTTTATGACAGCTAATCAATATCTTTAATAGGACATTGTTATGATGTCATCATTTCCTTAGAACAAATGTGTCAGAGTTAAGAAGCATCCAATATAACTAAATCAAACACAAAAGTACAGTATCCCAGAATGTGTGGATATCACTCTGTTTTCATCTCAGTCACTGAATTTTCCTTAATACTAAACAATGTGAAAAGATGCTATCATCACCTTAAAATACCACACTGTTTGAGGTCATGACTGATAACTCCAGAACCCAGCTGCCTTGGGAATATTATTATCAATACTGTCTAGAAAATGAGCCACAGCTGCAACTATAGGAATTAAGAATTCCACATGGACCTGATGATATATGCCTTTATAACCAGCACCAGGGAGATTGAATCAAGAGAATCACAAGTTACACAAATGGCAATTCTTAACCAAATTAAACAAAAAAAGGAAAGACTTACTTCAATAAAATTAGAAATAGAAACACAAACGTTTTAACAGATATGAATGAAGTTCTTGAAAATCATAAGGACATACTCAATAAATTGAAGATTCTGAAAAAGAAACTGGTGAGTTTTTAGATAGCAAAATTAAACCTAAATTCAATGAATGATTTTAACAAATGCATACATTATAACCTTGAAATACTTAAAATACTAATAAAATATTCCAGACTAAAAATAAAAACAGTAATAACAAAAACAAACACTGATGTAGGTTTCCCAGGTCCGTTTGGGCCTGGAAGTTTGAAAGCTAGCCTGCGTGGCTTTTGTCCCCCAAGAAAATGAATCAGACACTTATATACTTTATACTGTTTGTCCCATGTCTCAAGCACATTACTAGCTAGCTCTTTCATCTTAAATCAATCCATTTCCATTAATCTATCCACCATGTGGCTCAGCCTGTGGCTCACCTGTATCTCTTACATGTTCCTCCTTCAGGGTTCGGATGGCGACTGACTAACTCTGCCCTTCTCCTACCTGCCTGTCCTCTGATTCTCCACCCACTTCTACAGTGCTCTACATAGGCCAAACCAGTCCTTTATTTACAGCATACAGAGAGCATTTCCACCACAAAACACAAGAAAATATGAACTTACTACCAAATTCTACTATAACTTAAAGAACTATGACAAATACATATCATATTATTCTATGAAACTTAAAAAAATAAACCAAGTCTTTAAAAGTTACAAAGCCAGTGAAACCCTGATATTAATCATAGTATTTCTTTTTCCTTTTTTAAAGATTTTTTCATATATATGTATTTATTATTTAGTGTTTTTACATCATGTACCCCATCAAACTCAGATATCAGACCTCCCAGTATCATGCCCACATTTATGATCTCCTCATTAACAAAAAACTGCGCATTCATGCTGCTCATTTGCTTACTGGAGCATAATTTAACTCCCTGTGGCCAGACCCTTAAAGAAAACAAGTCTTTCCTTACCCACTCCTCTGGCAGAAACCATGAAGAAGTGAGGCACAGATTTTCAAAGTATGACCTTTTAATTTTCTGGATTTCCTGGGGGTCTGTTGTTATGTCCTCCTTTTCGTTTCTGATTTTGTTGATCTGGATACAGTCTCTCTGCTTTTTGGTTAGTTCTGATAAAGGTTTACCTATCTTGTTAACTTTCTCAAAGAACCAGCTCTTTGATTCATTGCTTTTTTTTTTTTTGTATTTTGTTTGTTTGTTTGTTTCAATTGTGTTCATTTCAGCTCTAAGTTTGATTATTTCCTGTCATCTGTTCTTTCTAGGTGAGTTTGCTTCTTATTGTTCTAGGACCCTCAGCTGTGCTGATAGTTCTCTTGAGTGGGATTTCTTTAGTCTTTTCATGTAGGTACCTAGTGCTATGAATTTTGCCCTTAAGTCTGTTTTCATAGTATCCCATGAGTCGGGGTATGTCATAAAATCATTTTCATTAAATTCTAGGAAGTCTTTGGTTTCTTTCTTAATTTATTCCTTGACCCAAAGGTGGTTCAGTTGAGTGATGTTTATTTTCCATGAGTTGGTAGGATTTCTGTGGTTCTTGATGTTATTGAACTTTAACTTTAGACCCTTGTGATCTGAAATGGTACAAGGTGCTATACAGATTTTCTGGTACCTGTTGATATTTGACCTAGTATGTGGTCAATTTTAGAGAAAGTTCCATGGGGTGCTGAGAAATATGTATATTCCTTTTTGTTTGGGTGGAGGGTTCCGTATATATCTACTAAGTCCATTTGGGTTATAACTTCTTATAGATCCCTTATTTCTCTGTTGAGTTTCTGTCTAGTTGTCCTATCCAAGGGTGTAAGTGGGGTACTGAAGTCTCCCACTATTAGTGTGTGAGGCTTGATATGGGGTTTAAGCTTTAGAAGTGTTTCTTTTGCATATGTAGATGCCCTTGCATTCAGGGCATAGATATTCAGGATTGAGGTTTCATCTTGGTTTTAAATTTTTCCTGAGATGAATAAGTAGTGACCTTCCTGATCTCTTTTTATTGATTTTAGCTTAAACTCTATTTTGTTAGATATTAGAATGGCTATAGGAGTTTGTTTCTTTTTGCTTTTTTTTTTTTTTTTTTTTTTTACAAACATTTATTAGTCAAACTATCTTTATGTTGCATTCAGCATTTATGGTGGATATTCATTTTTTTAAGATGACTTTCAACCTATATTTGATGTTTTCAACATGATTATCATAACACACATACAAGCACACTTCCATTATTCTTATCTAGACCATAAAATAGGACATAATTTAGGGATCATACCTAAGCATTAGTTTAGGTTGTAAAATTTGGTTATACAGGAAATCCAAGGCAGGTAAGTTGTTATGTTAAAGTAAGGTTAAATAAACAGACCAGCTTGTTTCTTAGAGCCATTTGATTGGAAAGTCTTTTCCCAACCCTTTTCTCTGAGCCTGTGTCTGTCTTTAAAGTTGAGGTGCGTTTCTTGTGCACAACAGAAAGATGGTTTCTGTTTTTGTATCCATCATGGTAAGGTGTGTCTTTTCATAGGTGAATTGGGTCCCTTGAAATTAAGGGATACTAATAACCAATGATCAACATTTCCCATCATTTTTGGTAGTAGCTTACATTTCCTTTTTTTCAGGGGTGGGGGGTTTCTTCTGTGGGCTTATCAACTGTGTGTAGTTACATGGGTTTTTCTGGTTTCCTTAGGCTGGAGTTTTCCCTCTAGAGCTTTTTACAGGGTGGGGTTTGTGATTAGGTATTGTTTAAATCTGGTTATGTAGTGAAATATCTTGTTTACTTCATCTATGATAATTGACAGTTTTGGTGGGTACAGTATTCTAGGTTGGCATCCATGCACTTTTAGTGACTGTATAATGTCTGACCAGGACTTTCTTGCTTTAATTGTTTCCATTGAGTAGTCAGGTGTTATTCTGATGAGTCTGTCTTTATAGGTGATTTGACCTTTTCCTTTGCAGTTCTTAGTATGTTTTCTTTGCTCTTTAGGTTTTGTGGCTTGACTATTATATGGTGAGAAGACTTTTTTTGTGGGTCTAGTCTACTTGGTATTCTGTAGGTTTCCTGTATCTTCATAGGCATTTCCTTCTTTAGGTTGGGGAAGTTTTCTTCTATGATTTTGTTGAATATATTTTCTGTGCCTTTGAGCTGGTATTCTTTTCCTTCTTCAATTCTAATCATTCTCAGGTTTGGCTTTTTCATGGTATCTCAAATTTCCTGGACATTTTGTGTTATGATTTTTTTGGTTTTAGTGTTTTCTTTAACTGATGTATCTATTACCACTATTGAGTCTTCTACCCCAGAGAGTTACTCCTCCATCTCTTGTATTCTATTGGTTATGCTTGAATCTGTTTTTCTGGGTCTTTTTTTCAGATTTTCTATTTCTAGCTTTGTCTCAGTTTTTGCCTTCTTTATTGCCTCTATTTCAATTTTTAATTCTTGGTAAATTTCTTTCATCTGTTTGTTTTCTTTTTCTTGGTATTTTTTATTTTCTTTCAGGACTTTGTTCATCTTTTCTGATTTTCTGTTTGTATTTTCTTCTATTTCTTTAAGGGAGTTTTTTCTATCCTTTTTTAAGGCATCTATTAGTTTCATAAAGCAGTTTTTTAAGGCCGTTTTTTTCTGTTCCCTCTTCATTGTTGCGTTTAGGTTATAGAGCTACTTGCTTCTTCTAGTGGTGTCCTGTGAACTTTTGCATTGTCGTATGTATTCTTGCACTGCTGTCTGCCCATTGTTGGCACAATTCTCTCTTGGTTAGTACTTGGTCGGCTCCTAGTTGAGTTGCTGGTCTGAGGACTCTTAAGGCTCTGAAGGCTCTTAATTAGCTATGTGCTCAGGGGGTCAGCTGTTCTTGTGATGTCACAATGTTATGCCAGTAGTCACCTCTTGACCTCTCACCTCTCAGCTGTGTGCCCAGGGACTTGGCTGTTCCACCACTGCTATTATACCAACTGTGAACTGAGTGGGCTGTACTCCATTGTTGAAGCAAAGAAGCCATCTCAGTGCCCGGATTGCTTACCACCATTGTCTTCAACATTACCTTGCTCTGCCCCTTTTAGGAATCCTTAGTGGTATAAGGGGATACTCTGGAAATACTTAGTGCCAAACAGAATGTCTTTATCATTTTTTTTCTTTATAGCTGAGGAAACACTATGAAGGATAAAGCAGAAAGTGTAAGAGCCAAGAGAGATGAAGAAAACAAGGCCCTCTAAATCAGCTTGAGCAAAGTTTTTGTGAATTCATAGTAAAGGAGACAGGATCCACATGACTACATGATTATGCACTAGACCCTTGGTGTACATATTATAGTTTACACTTTTGTGTTTTTATGGAATTCCTGAATGACTGAATGAGTGGGTCCTTCTCTTATGCCTTCTATAGGCTCTTTTTTTTTTTTTTTGCTTATTTGTTTTGTCCAATTTCATCGTGTTAGCTTTTGTTTTATCTTATTATATTTATTATATTATTATCACTTCAAAGCTTGTTTCCTTTTTTTTTTAATTTCTGGACCAAATATTTTTTTATTGCTTTTTGAATATCAATAACAAACTCTCTATAAAAAAGCAAAATATACAGGATAGCCAAAAAAAAATCCAAAATAAAGAAAAAAACCATACAGTAATAAAACTTCTCTTTTTTCTAAAAATCATGAAACATAAAAGATTCTTGTTCTGTTTAAATATGATTGCAAAGACTGGGTCTAAAAAAAGGCGCCTTTTTGAATGTTATTTTAAAGCTCAAACAAGTGAAGTTTCTGTTTGCCTCTATCAAGCATCTTCTTTGACTTATCTTAAGTTTGCACATAAATATAAACAAATAACTGTGTTTCAGCAACACCAAATATTTACCAGAAATATACCTGTGTGCTCAAGAAATGCCAACATCTCTTTAAGTCTAGAGTAGGGAGGCAAAAGAAAGTAAATCACAAATTGCCTCACAAGTTCAAATTCAACAAGCACACATCATGCACATGTGTGGAGTCTCAGTCAAGAGACTAATTTATAACACAGATGCTTCCATTCTTATTCACTCTGGGTCCTGAACTTGGTATTCCTTTCTTGTACCTCTGAGACCACGCTCCTTGGTTCCTCTTATTACAGCTTTCCTTCTGTCATAAGGATGTTCTTATCACTTCTATGAGAAATTTTCCAAGCCTGCTGAGAGGAAAGTTTAGAGACAATGCTTAGTCCTCAATTACCTGTATTATCTGATAATCACTGCATTTCTTTAAAAAAAAAAAAAAAGAAAAAAGAAAAAAAAACAACCTTGTTGCTGTGAGCCTATCAGTTGCAAAAATCAGAAGATTGCGGCAGAAATGATGGGATTTCAAAGGGCTACTTATGGTTTTATACATTAAATGTTAACATAAAATTATTATTAATGATAATAAACATTGAGTGAGGCATTACATTACCACACACATTCTACACAAGCATTTTATGAAGAAATTTCTAACATTATTTGTATTTTTTAAGAGTTGAGAAGAGTATCAATCAGGTACTCAAAGCCAGGGCTCCCCAGTCACACTGTCTCTGTTTTACAGACAATATCACTATGAACATTATAAACCATTTGCACACTTCTGTGGTCAGTTCCATTTCTTTTTTTCATTTTGTTAAAAGAATGTCTTCTAATTATGGAAGAAATCTTTAAATAAAATCAGCTTGGGCTAGAAATGATAATATAGAAAGTCTGAGATGTAGTAGTAAAAGTTAAGTCCATTTATATTTTCCTGATGTTGGAAGGTTGGAGAGTAGAAAGAGGCCATGCTGTTGAAAGCATGACCCTTAACTTTTGGAAGCTTAAGACCAATCATTTTCCAAGGAGTATGCATTTTTCTCCTTGGATACAGCTCACAATTAATTTATTTTGGGAAACATTTTAAGTGTAGATTTGGTAAGATACAACTATGTTTCTAAGGTAACTATGCAATTTATGCATTGGCTCAAAGCAGATTCCTAAGTTTATGAAGGTCAGTCTCTACTCCAAGAGGTAAATAAGTCCCCTTAAGAGTTAGAAGTCCCTCTGGAAGAGGTGTGAGTGAAGAAAGACTTGTTTTCCTTAAGGGTCTGGCCACAAGGAGTTTAATTATACTCCAGTAAGTAAATGAACAGCATGAATGGGTGATTTTGTAAATGGGGAGATCATAAGTGTGGGTATGAATCTGAGAGGACTGATAACTGAATTTTATAGGGTGCATGATGTAAATTCACCAACTAACATATATATATATATATATATATGAGTTGGAAGTCTTACTACTCTTTCATTTTTATGTTCTTTTCTTTTTTTTTTGTTTTAGGTTAGAATACAAGTAAAAGTGTTTCACCACAGAGTCAGTACATATGTAATTTTCTCTGTTCATAATTTGAATGTGTATCATTTACACCTAAAGTAATAATCCATACTTGCTAGTTAGGTGTATAGAATATTTGGTGACAATAACTTTTCACCTAATTTCTTATTTCTCTTAAAGTTATACAACAGCAAAGCAAAGGACAGAAATATAATTATATGTGATGTTTCAAAACTTGGCTTTTCCAAGTAAAATGAACCTCATTAAAGGTTAATGTAACCCTGTATTATAGAGGTTGTTTCTTAAGGCCATGAAGCCAGATCCAACATATGTATAGAAAGTAGGTTTTATCTATACACATTAACACATTATCTCATCTCAGTTATTCTGGATAATGAGTAATGATATGGTATTCATGTGATATTCCTGGTTATTGTCTTTTAAAATAAACTGTTTTTACTTATCTCTGGAGCCACATGATCCAAAGTTTTAGAAACTGAGATAGCACATTATTGGTAAGAGGGTCATGGCCGTAGGCATGTGCCTCCCCTGGTGCAGGCAAACACTTCAGTAGTTGACCATAACTTTAGACCTCTAAGGAACTATAGTTTTTGTTTTAGACTCTAAAGGTAGCCATACCCACTTGGGACTGTTTTGCTTAAAGTCAGAAATGTCCCACAAAGGCTCATTTGCTAAGAGCTTGGTGGGTAGCTGATGAGATTCATCTATTGATGGATTTATAGTCTGATATGATTATCAGATATTGGAACTTTCAGAGATTATCCATAGTTAGAGGTAGTAGATGACAGTGTATTCATGATAGTATATCTCATCATAGCTCAGTTCCCCATGGCCCAGTTCTATGCTCCTTCTCACAACTCCTCTTCATAATGAATCATATGAAATCACTTACACTAAAACCTAGGTATAAGAAATTTACCACAATGTAGGCTATAATTTTATGTGATCAATATGTTTATATCTTTTATTAATATGATCAGTTACTATTTATGGAGCTCCTCTTTCTACTAGGAACCATGTTAGGACATTGAGAGATCACAGTTCTTCTTCTTTATATTATTTGTTGGATAATCCTGAAAGGGTAAAAGCAAACATTAATAATCACATACCAACAACCATAGACACACAGAGGGGTAAGGGTGGAACATAGACCAAGCTAATTTGGTATTCGAATATAATAGAGATTATGTAAAAAATACAAGAAAATGTTACTGACTTAATGAGAAAATGTGATTTCTACCCAGACATCATTTTGCTCTGTAAGTCTGCAGGGGATAGGAGAAGCTCGTATATGACATACATATTTGAATACAATTTTTAATCTAAGCTGAAATGGAAATGTTTTTGTAGATCTCTCTATAATAAATCCTGAAAATTAAATCAAACATTATTTTATACTACAGTTTTATAAAAAGTAAAAGAATTGTGCAGTAGTTTGTCGGTTCCCTCTTCTATTAAGTAATAGGATAACACATAGCTATTAAATAGATATCTTAGGCCATACACTTCACAGCCATTGTAATTTCAGAATAACTAGCAATTCTCTTAGAGGTCTTCTTTCAAATAGCATGGTTTAAACATATGCTAGCTTTTCATATATTTTTCTAGCTATTTACCATACATACTTCAGTATTCATGGATAAAAATATATGAGGTAGTCACCTAAATTATAAACATTTAGAGATGGTATTTATGTGTTTAAATTACTCCTAGAGTTTAACCTGTGTTTTCCACACTGTGTAAAATGTACATGAATCTAATTTCAGGAGATAAGAAATAATGGTCTTTTACTTAAAACAAATTCTGTTAAAAATTTTGTTGGGAAAGTATAACATTGTGCTGATTTTTTAGCTATTTAAAATAAATGCACATATAAAAATGAATCCAAATATGTACTGTGATGCTTACAGACCATTTAAATTTATTTTTCAGTGTGTATGTGTGTGTTCATGAATATGTATGTTATTTGTGAGTGGGTATCCCCAAAGGCCAGAAGAGAGCATCAGACACCTAGGAGCTGGAGTCACAGATGACTGGAGATGACAGACATGGGTGCTGATAACTCAGTTCAGGTCCTCTGGAAGAACAGAAAGATGTTGATTTCTCCCCTTTCTGGATTTGCCTGTGTAAATAAATTTCAAAATACCCTTACCTGAATAAAGTACTGATTTACCATTTTTGTTTCCATTTGGTTTCTTTGTTTTAAACTTTGGAATAACTGCAAAATAAAACAATAGTTACTTGTGGTATGTGGTTGGGAAAAGTAACTCAAAATGTATTGTGCTATGAGTCTACATTGTTACAGCTGTTAGTTTCTAAAAATAAAGAAACTTTTTTGTTTGTTTCTTTTTAACAGTTTTTCTGTATTCCTAATGTTGTGATACTTGGCACACAATAAGAAAACTCACATTCTGCCACTAAAAGTATAAAATTTCTCTGAGCATCTTTCAATTTTTTTGTACTTATTTTCCCCTAATATTGAACAGAGGAGAGCCTCAAATAGAGGAGAACCCCAAATAGCCAAACTTCCCACTGCTAATGGCCACAAATGGACTTTTTGAAGTTGTTTACAAAAAAAGTACCACTAGCAAATCACAGAGCAAATGACATTCTAGGCTATTAGCTGTGGCTGAGTCTATTCCTAATGTGTATGTGGCTTGTTCTTCCAGGATCTCATCCCCTCTATTTCTCTCTCTCTGCTCCATTCTGATCTCCTCTCTCCCTTCTTTCCCTTTCTTTGTCCTCTTTCTTCCTCTCTTTTATTTCATCTTGCTGGGATCGCTCCCTTTCTTCTTTAAACAAGAGGAAACCTGTTTTACCCACTGTAAGGTTCACCTCTCTTCTTGGACTAAAGTGCTCTTCTGTGCAGTTCTTGGAACAATGCTTTGCCCTTTTTGGTTCAAGACCTGCAAACAATCCACACCTCACTGGCCTGATTCAATTTCTCAGTCTGATGCTCTTTAGCTTCTGCTCTTCTTAACTCAATCTGTTGCATATTCTTTAAACTCCTTCAAAAGGTCTTCTCATCCTTTTTTAGCAACACACACGCACACACACATGAAGGGGGGCACACTGCCCTAATCCTCTAGTGAACCTCTCTAAATAAACAATAAATATGTACTTACATGATACATGAGAGTTAAATAACGGTGCTCATCACACTCTTAAGTTCTCTTACCCAACACCTTGAATTTCTTGTGTGTGGGAAGGAGGTAAAATAATATTTAATTTTCCACAAGCTTTAGAGATAATAAAGTATTAGTCCTCATAATTTAATAAGAAAAATGACATATTTCATCATGAAGATGAGAAATTTTTTTTACAAGAATAAAGATGACATAAGAAATCCGTAAAGGTGTGTGTGCCTGCATGAGTATATTTGTGCTAGAAAGGAATAAAACACAGAAAGACAACTACAGATCATGAAAGAACTGGAAAATAAATTATGCCTGAGAAGAGAAACACTTGATTATAAAGAACTTTATATCACAATAATCCTCTTTAATACTCTAACCTGCCCACCCTTCTCAGAGAGCATTCCATCTCTTGTGCAATCATTAGTTTTTCTATCAAAGTATGCTTTGTATAAATATTAACTCATGTTCAAAGAAGCCAGCAAGTATACACTAAATTCAAATCTATTTGCTCTTCTAGGCAGGTGGCATATTATATCTCTCTGTTTGGCTCTCTCTGCCTGCCTCCCTGCAATGTTCATAGTAATGCCATTACCACTGAAGATTTAGCTAAATTCATGTCTTGTTCTAAGCTGACCTCCTGGGACTTTCAAAGACCAGAAAACTAACAAGTCTCTTTCTCTGTTTAGCATTGCTATGCTTCAAGTCTGACTCTGACTGAGAGTCTATTGAACAATTATACTTTATAGTTTATTGCTTTCTCCCCGTATTTCACTAAACGATCTCCAGTGTTTTCATTTCCTTATATCATACAAAAGCTTCAAACTCTTCTATGCCAGTGACTGCTGTCTACTGCTTGCACTTCAGACCCACCCATAGTCATACATGCAACTCCATCCTTTTTTCTTTTGTTTTCTGAGTCCTTATCCATCACTGGTTGCCCCTGTCAAGTTCCTGTTACTCTCTCACTTCTGTCTTCTTAATTAGCCTTCCCATATCTTTGGCCAAGCATCCCTCCTAGAATTATCTAATCATCCATGATTTTCCAGCTAAGAGTTGATGCATAGACCTATGATTAGACATACTCAAGACATGGAAGGGCTCTGAGGCATCATGATTTATAAAATGAGAAAATCCAAAAAGATTGCAAAACACAACTCCCAAATACTGTGAAAGAATATTGATCACTTGGGAACAGTATATACTACATGTTCAGAATAGCACCACCAAGATTAGCAGTTTTGCCCAGTGGGAGACAGCAGAATAGGCATTATAGGTTACAAAATGAAGGTTAATAGAGAAGTTAATTCAGAGAATAGAATATTTAGTGTGATTTGAACTCAGAACAAGACCAGGTTGATTTAACAGGGACTGTTGCTTAGGTGAAAAAAGACTCAAAGATAATGGTTGAAATCTGTGTCAAAGATCCTAGGACTTTATTCTTCTCTCTCTTGATTTCGTTTATTTTCCCGTTCTAACTAATTAGACATAATTCCAACAGAAGAGGCCATATTTTGTGCACACTATGAGGTATGCAGGATATACAAGATAAGACAATGTAGTATACTGCACAGTGACATTTTGAAGGGCATTGATCAGTGTCTATGTTTATCAGTTTTATTACCTGTAACTCCATTGTAAAATCTCCAAATACTAGCTTGGGTTTTCTTTGGAAATTTTGTTATATGTATGTCATCCTCTTTAGAACTAAAAGGTTTGAACCTGAGATGGATCACAGTGCCATGGAGAATATTAGTTCACAATCTCTTTAGCCCTTATGGTTAAAATAAATGACCTTCAGAGAAATTAAGCCAAACTTTGAGTCACAGATTTCACACATTAAACTATAATTCTTACTTCTCCCTTTCTAGCAATATCCTCAGAATCAGAGCAGTCTTTATGACTAGCACTCAGATAAAGGTCCTAATGCTACTGCCTAGACACTGACAGGGCTTTTTTTTCCTACCACCAATCTCTGCTACTAATAAACCCCTCTGCTTCACTCTGCTTCAACTCCTCTAAAGGGTTATTTCTGTGAACCGAAGGGGGACCCAGAGCATAGCCTGCTCTCTGTGTTTCTATCTGTAATCATAGTTTGTCTTTGTTCTGATTTTCTCTTTAAAAGAGTTCCATGCTGTGGGAAATTCTGCTTCTGGAGACACAGATGAAATGTATTGTCCGCAGGTTCCTGTTCCCCCAGAAGAAGTGTCAAGTCACATGCTGGCTGCAGAAAAGCAATAGGAGGTAGAGCTTAAGGTCTCATCTTGTGATTTCTTCAAATCCTTGTGAAGCTTTTTTTTATTATTAATTGAAAAACATGACACAACAAAATCTTATTGTCATATTCCACTGCCTCTGGAAAGAGTTTTCACAGTCCAATATTAAATACAAGCTCATGAGGAGACATTAAGAAAAAGGTTTTAGGATCCGGGGAAATGACCAATTAGAAAAGTGTTATACCTTTTCACATGAAAGAGTACTTGATTTTTGAAACCATGTAAAATAATTCAGACATGGTAGCCTTGGGAATATAACCCTAGTCCTGGGGTGTTCAGGTTAAGTGAGACCCTGAAGATCATTGTATACCCAGCCCAAGGAATTTATGTTCAGTGAGAAATATTTTTTCACAAAATAAAAATGAACAGTCATCAAGGGCAGACACATTGACATTAACATGGGACACACACACATATAGACCAGAAAACATACATAAAGACTTATTTTCTTTAGTTATGCTTCTAGGAAGACCCTTTTATGGTACTCAATAGTTGTAGGTGCTAAATACTTGAAAATGTAAATTTATGAGTGTGTATGTGTGTGTGTGTTTGTGTGTATCCTAATTTGTTTTCTATTGATGTGATAAGCACCATGACTAAAAGGAATTTGGAAAGAGAAGGGATTATTTCATCTTGCAGCTTATAATTCATCAAGAAGGGATATTAGGGCAGGAACCTGGAAGCAGGAACTGAAGCAGAAGACATGGAAGAAAAATGCTTGCTAGCTTACTCTCCATGGTTTGCTAATCATGTTTCCTTACACAAATCACAATGATTTGCTCAGGGGTAGCACCATCAAAAATTGGGCCCTCTCACATAAATAAGGAATCAAGAAATATTCCACAGATTTGATTACGGGCAATCTGATAGAGATACATTCTCAGTTGATGTTTTTTCTTCCAAAATGAACTGAATTGTATGAAACTGACAAATCACTCTAAGGGTGTGTGTGTGTATGTGTGTGTGTGTGTGTGTGTGTGTGTGTGTGTGTGTGCTACTTGCTTGTATATAACTTTATGTTTTTGATGTGTGAGAACATCAAACATGTATGCATGTGGTTATAAAGGCTAGAGGTCAATGCTAGGTAAATATTTTTAATTGCTTTCTCTCTTACTTTTGAGATGCTATCTCCCATTAACCTTGAGCTAACAAGTTGTGCAAAAGTAGCAAATGAACAAGCTCCTGGGTCCTCTTCTCTCTACCAGGTATCTCCAACACCAGGATTACAGGGATGCCCAACTGTGCTTTACATAAGTGTCCACAAACCAAATATAGCTCTTCCTGCTTGTGTGGCAAACACTTTACCAAAAGGGACATCTTCCCTGCTCTTGGTTTAGTTGATTTTTAATTCCATTTCACTTTATTTGGATGGTGGATAAAACACAAGCATTTACTTTCCAAAAAGAAAAAAATATTAATAGCTACCTTCTTATACCTATATGAATAACTATATTTTTGTTTTCTAAAAAGGAGTATTTTGAAGTTTGACAAAATTATTAGCTTGAACTGGGTATATTTCCATTATACAGAATTGAATTTTATTTAACACAGTTGTTTTTTAAAAGTAAAAAAATGCTTTTAAATTTGAATAAGTCATTCTTTTTAAACATAATGCTAAAACTATCTTATAAGCTCTCCATATTATGTGAGCCTTTGGGTATTAACCCAAAGAAGGGAATTAGTTTGAGTTAGAAGGCTTAGGCCAAATCCAATTTTTAGATCTGTCTAGAAACATAGAATCAGTAGAGTTTTCTTTAAAATTGCTATGTTTCTACAGGTGCCATTATACCACAACAAAATGACATGAAATAACAAGACAGGGAAAAATAAATCTCACATATAAAATGGATCTTGGTATTTATTGTATGTTTGAAACTGAACAATCCTCTTGTCAACTTTAAATCCCCTTTCCAGATTGATTTGACTTTGTTACTATAGACCTGAAAGTGGGGCATGGCATCATAAAGAGAGTGCAGAAGTAATAGCTCTATTCTATCACAGTAACTCCTGACATACTTCCGTTTTTGGATTACAGACGCATACTCTGTAGAATGTACACAAGTATTTTTGAGGACCTGTTAGTATAATATCCCATGATAGTCCCTAAAAGTTTTTTTTACAGTAATTGTAATAATACTACATAGAAAATTCACTATTAATGCTAAAAAATTAATATGAGTATTGTAATATAAAATTTTAAGTAAAAGATACCAAAAAGATGTATCAGTACCTATGATCTTATCATCATCTTTGTCCTGGAGACCATTTTTTGAGTTAATTATGGGTGGATATTTTGCTCTGGGTATTTTTTTTATTTATTTTTTATTTTTTTCTTCTTTATTTATTTTGTATTTATCAAAAAACAGTAAAATGAATACAAAATAAATTAAAAAAAAGAAAACAAAAGAAAAAAAAGAAATTAGAGCAATTGAGCAATTGTCACAATGATAATGCATGCTCAGTTACTGCTGAGGACTTCATGGGCAACTGGTCCTGACCTGGAAGCATACCTCAATCTCTGCCACTTTCCTAAGTGTCCACAATTTACCCTAATGCAGACTCTGTTTTCCTAGTAGAGAAAACAGAGGTTAGCAATGAGCTCTCTGGGTTTTTACTACTTATTTGCAGGAGACCTCAACTGTGAAAAAGAACTTCATCTTCGCCAGACCTGCATCTGGACTCCTAATTCTACCTCTCTTAGCCCAGCAATCACTCAGCAATATTTTCCTCTGCCTCAAATTCTGATAAAGTCAAGGCTAAAATTATCTTTCTAAACAAAGTGTCTATCCCAGAAATTACTCCTGGATGAGCATGTCATTTAAGAGTCTTTACAATGTTTTAAATTATCTTTACCTCATAACCCTTGGCATATGATTATTCAATTACTTACATCATGATTGAACTTCTGCTCAAAAGCATATGTGACTGACTCCACAACTTGTGTTGTTGTTAGAGTGAGCACTGTATGTTTTTTCTTTTGAACTGTGAGTGCTGGGACATTCTCAGGTACACATCAGGCAACCAACAAATATTTTCTTAAAAAGTTTTATTCTGCTCTCCAAATTTATCTCATTCCAGTTTCTTCCTTATCTTTCATTTACAGTCTTAGTTTCATAATAATTCTCCATGTAAAACTCTGCAATGAATATCATCACACATAAAATAACTCTGACTCTCTCCTCTCTTTGAGGTGTCTATGAAACATCCCTTAATCTATATTTTCAGGTTATTCTGGCAATTTTATCATTCTGTTTACATGCATTATAATTTATAATTTAGTAAATAACCTCAACATTAAGAAATGCCAATACTATCATTTTATAGACTGTAGGAAATGACTACTTTAATTCATATCTACATGCAGCAGTCCTGATACTCCTTTCAGGCTTAACTACTACTCTGACCAAGAAATTGACCCAGGTTTACCTAGGCAAAGCTAGACTCTCTAAATTCTTGTTTTCTGCCATAACACTTCATCTGTACATTTTTCTGTAGAACACGTTGTACCTTGAATTGTAAACTATTATTTATGTCTGCCTTCCCCCCAATATAAACTGCAAGCTGTATTTTGTCTATATATACCTTTAAACATTTACTAGAGGGAATGTGAATGTAATAGTTTCTAAACACAATTGTCTGTTTTTATGAATTTTAAAAAAGCACATTAGGCCTATTAATATCAAAGCACAGTTTATGGTTAGAAGAATATAGCATATATTACTACTTTCACAGAGTATTAAGGTCTCAAAAAATAATGTTTAACAGCACAATGGCAAATAATAACAGGTAATTTTTATTTACAAAACCTTGGATCATAAACACTTGAACCTACTTAAGTTTGAATGTTTTAAGGGCTCTGTATTTTAGTTAGTATTACTAGTAAGTGTGAAAATGATATTATATATTTGCAACATGCTACCTCTTTTCATAGTTTAGGAAACATAACTCAGTACTCTATTGTCTGAGATGATAAACACATTGACATTACTCCTTTAAAGAAGGATTTTATGTAATACATAAGAAAGATTAATGACTTAATACATGTACCTCTGCATTTGAAGGAATTCTTTGTTCATTCATACCATCACTCATTCAAAAGGTAGCAATACTAGAGACGAACAAAAATAAACTTCCTTTATTTTGACCATAAATATCACACAAACGGTAGCCATTTTTATATCTCATTTCCTCTTTTGTACAACCATCTTATAGAAATATAAACATCCTTTTGTGTATACTCATCCATGCTTCTAGTTCACAAAGATCCTTAGGGTCCTCAGGCATTTATTCCTTTCACTTTACAGCTGGCTGTATTATGGTAGGCAATTTACAACATTTTCTATTATTTTGAGATTATACTATAACATTTTTTCTTTCTCTTTACTCCATCCAACCTCTGTCATATGCTACTCTTCATGCTCTCTCAGATTTTTGGCCTTGTTAAAAATTAACTGTTTATTAGAGCCCAAAGTCCTAAATCACTATTGGCCTGCTACAATAATTCATTTTATCCTCACAGTGACCTTCTAGATCAGGTTCTACTAACTGCTTTCTATGTAGTAAGTAAATAAATAGGCATTTCTTATAATATAAATGAGGGAGCCAAGACTTATAGGTGCTGAGTATTGAGAAAATGACCTCACAGCTAAAACCTGGCTATGTTACACAAAATATGCTTTTTATATATCACTTCCATTGTTGTTTCTGCTAATACACAGTCATATAAAACTGTAAGACGTCAGCAACGTAAGTAGTACCAGATACATCAATTCATCACAGCTAAAGGGAAGAGCGAAAAAACAATAAGAAACCGCTTCAAGACAGATAATTGGGAAAGTTTTAATACCAAAAATGAACTTTAAAATGAGACTCAAGATTGCTTAGAATCTCTTCCCAAGGAGAAAAATGAGTCAAGTGCCCCAAAGAGCCATAATGAATATTCATTGACAAAATGAGACTAGAAACAGAAACACATTTGCAGAATTAGGTGCTAATCAATTTCTTAATGATAGTAAATACATTGGTAGTAAAATGTGGGGATAAACATAGAAAACATGAGCCTTCAACATGGTGCATATACAGCTGAAAGCTACAGGATTTGTAGGAATTATGGCCCAAAGAAGAAGCCACAAACTAAAACTGGGCATGTACCAGAACAAAGGTCAAGGTAATTTAAAGGCATTTCTCTCTACTCACATTCCAAACTACAAGACGGTGGTCAAACCTCTGAGTGGCTGGGAAACAGTCATGTTCTGACAGCCCTGTGCTAACATCAGTTTGAAACTACCCTTGCTGGTGTTGCAAGCAGGAGCTGTGAACTGTTGGGGACAGCAGTATGCTGGAAGCCCAGGCTCTGATAATCAGACTTGAATAAGGCCTTTCAGTACCCAGAAAAAGGAGGAGGGGTAAAACAGATAACCCAACCCTGACATACTTTTATGAAACATCACAATACTACAAGCACAATAAAGACCCCCATCAAAGGCAGAAATGTAGGTCACCTGTAAAGGATAGGCTTTACCCAGGATTTTATCAACAGCATTAATGCCAGAAGATAGTGAAAAAATCTGGCAAGAGCTGAAAGTTGTTTTGAACTGTTTCTATACCACTAGAACCATATACATAGGTAATTGTGGATATGGCTGTCACGCTACTTATAGCCTGCTAGGTTTCGTTATAAACTACAGCAGCTTACACTCATAGAGGTTGCTGAAGGTCTTGGTTTGTCTTCTGAGAAGTTTCCTCCATGCTGTGCTCTGCAAAGAATGTAAACCTATGTCCCTCATAGGATCCTCAGCTTTCAAATGCTTTGAACTCATTTTTCCATATGAAAATTTAGAGAACTGTGTGTTATTTAGACCAAGGAGTATCAAACTCAAGCACTCATGCACATTCTCTCTCTCTCTCTCTCTCTCTCTCTCTCTCTCTCTCTCTCTCTCTCTCTCTCTCTCTCTCTCTCATTTTATTCATCTCTAGGATATTTCATCTCTGGGCTTTGTTCCCTAAGTGCCCAAAGCATTTTCCGTGTTATAGTAACCAAAACTATCTTCATGTTTCCAAATCTCTTCCAGGGAACAAAACCTTTTAGTTGAAAATCACCATTTTTGAGAGTTAGTAACCTTTACTACAATGTTTCATGAGTGTATGCCAAAATTAAAATTTCTTTAATGAAAATGCCACTTTTTAATATTCTCATTATCAGTTACTTCCTGAGCCCTTTAACCACATAGGAGGTTTTATTCTTGCAGTCTTTATTGTTGAACATAATCTTTATATATGTGACCTTAGTTTTCTTGTATCTCATATAAATGCATATTGTATATAGCCTATATTAATATATATTAAAAGTATAATCTATATAAATATATTTTATATAGCCTATGTAAACATATATTATAGTGCTATAGAAATAGCACTATAACTTTGTAGCCTATACAAATATAATATGTACATATATACATGTGTCTATGTAAGGATATACAAATGAGTGGGGAAGCCACACTAGAAGGCTAAAGAGCCATAACAGAAAAAATATATATACTCCATCCTTGCATTCTTCATGCTGGCTTTCTATATCTTCAGAGCATTCAGTTTCTGAATTCTATTTCTTTATACTTTTGTTTTCAAATTATCCAATTCTTAACCTAAATTAACCCATACCATTATTATTATACCATAGTTTTTTTTTTTTTTGACTGTTTGCATGTCATTTTTTATTATAGATTTCATGTATTAATGAAAAGAAGTGAAACTAGACATTGTCGTGTCAGGCCATACTACAGGTGTATGTGAAATGAAGTGTGGCCTGACAGCTGGACATAGTTTATAGTAGCCAAAACCCTCTGGTTCACCCCAGTCATGTTCTGCAAGGGTTAGACTGAGGTATCACATTGTGACTTCAAAATGGTCCTAAGTAACAACTGCCACAGCTGCTGACAAAGCCTGAGGCGTCTGCACAGGCATTAGGCCTTATGTCTGATTTCTTACAATTATCTACTAACCCACTTTGTCATAAGTTCTCACTTTTGCATTTTTGAAAGTGCTCATTTTAATTTATTATCAATTTCTATAATGTTAGAAGAAGGGAAAATGATCCTCAAATTCTAGTGGCTTAGCAGGGTATATTTTCTGCTGGGTAAATATATATGCTTATTTTACAGTATATGTGCATAAACACATATACATAGATATTTACATATATATTTACAAATATGTATATATGTTCAAGCAGCTGGCTGAGAAGTGAGCACATCTCTTTTGCCATCTTTATTAGCTATACCTCTGTCAGCATAGTCTTCTAACTTCAAGAACCTTGCAGATGTATTTATTATGTGCCAAGAGGAGGAGAACATGGATATTGGTAAACACTAACAGTTTCTGAAGCTAAATCCAAACTAAAATAGATTTAGAGGCCTTTTTTAAGGAATTAATTTAAAGTGAGTATGATGTTTACTAACTCAAAAAAAGCCATAGAACAGGAACCTGATGATTTAATAATAGATCTGAAAACATGAATTTCTGTCCTCAGTAAGAAAACAAAACAGAACAGTATCAGAAATACAAAATAACACAGAAAAAAAAACAATGACAAAATTAGAGACTTCAAGATAAAAACTGCACTAATTATTTTCCACAAATAAAAAGTTTATAATGTGCACGATTTTTATGTGTTCACAGGATAAACAGAAAAATAAAAATGTGAACTTAATGTGCAAAACATGTCTTCCTATGGATAGAGTTAAAGAAATTAAGAAATTTATTTCTCCCTTAAAACATCTAAAATTTATCATTTGGTGAATGATACTTACATGATGGCAACACAATCAATTGCTTTGAAAAATGTTTAGATATAATCTACAGGGGAAACATCACAATGATTTAATAATGTTATGAAATGGAGTCTAAAGGTTTTTATACAGTGCCAAAGCAAAAGGCTATTTCACATACCTAGACACGGGAAACCTCCTGGGTGGAGGTAGAGAAGTGTTAAGGATAGTAGCACAGGAGTTATGACTACAGTTAAGGGAAGAATGGGGCCTTGGCACCTGTACTGAACACTCCCATTTTCTTTTGTTGTTATATTCCTGTGACTATTATCATCTCTGGAAAAGTTCTCCAAACACACTTCCCCTCAGTGTATTGTTTATCAAAAATTATCTGCTATTACCTGAATTTAGCAGATCGAGGACTATTGTGAAGAGTAAGCAATTTTTCCACCAATTACAGCTTTGTGTGAAAATGGAGCTAGTTACTGGCAGATAGTCATAGCATTGGATTAGAACTACTCTCATGAAAGCTTCACTCTGTAGGGCTCCTTTCATGGCTCAGATAATGCATCCAAGTTATTTAGGGTCTGAGGTTTATCAAAAGAGGCAGAATGAATCGTGCTGGGTTGTGTGATATGTGTTGGAGACTAGAACTGATTCCTCTAAAATGAAAAAGGCAAAATAATTTTCTGTGGACTTTTGAATCCTAAGGTTAGCCTCCTGTTCCCCCCACCACCCATCTTCAGATTAAAGAGTGGAACAATCATCATATTTTAAAGTGAAGCAAGGGGGGGGGTCTGCACCTGGAAGCCATTTTCTTGATTTGTGCTGGCTCTAGTCCTGGAGATAGAACAGCAAGAATGCCTCTCTAGGGTTTCTTTGAAATCTGGGGAGAATGATTTGTGTGAGGAGGGGGAATTGAGGGATGGGGATGGAAAGCCCATTCCTTCCTGCCACATTCTGTGCTCAAGAGGCAGAGCCTGGCCTGCCTTGGGATGAGGTTGAAAGAAAATCAACAAGGCAGCTTCAACTATGCAGGAATTTGTTATGGACTTGCCAACACAATGCTCAAACATAACTGGGCATTGTGTCTTCAGTAGGAGGGTGCCAGCATTGACATCTTTCCAATAGCTGTGCAAATCACAGTGTGTTTGCACCTTTAAAATGTTCAAAAGATGACAGCGCAAAAGCTCCCTGTTTACATGGCTTCGAAATGCACAATAATAATTTTGCTTCTAAATTGCCTTCATTGTGTCATTAAACATTCATATGCCTAATTATTTTCTGTTTGTGAAAATTAGTGAGTTCCAAAATATAATTTACTCAAAATAATAGGATAAAATGCAACAGAATAAACTAATATTCTTTTTTCTTATTTATTCTTCTTGAAAGCTTTCCATACTATAATATTAGGTCTCTCTGCTGGCACAGTATGCCAAATAAAGCCAAATTAAAAATCAAAGGCCAGGTTTATTGAGAAAACATTTATGGGTGGCCTTTTGGGGACCTGAGAAATGGGAAGAGGAGAGGAGACCAGAAAAACCATGTAGATGCTCTCTAGAAAGCAATTTAAATACCCTATAGGTGTAGCCTTGAACAGCTCTGGGGGAGCTACTTGACTAACCAGCATTTTATTAAAACAATCTTTACAGTGACAATTTTTTACAGTAGACAAAATCAGTATCCTACAGCACTTCCTTTTTTTCTTTTCAAAAAGAACCCTGAACCAAATCTCCCTTTCTTAGCCTTTTTCTTGATCATTATCCATAACATCTTGTAATCAACACTGTAAACAAAGACAAACATCAATAATCAAACCTAATTGAGCATAGACAGGAAGTAAAGGTAAGGCAACCTGTCTAGGAGAATTCTGGAAAGCAAAAGAACAGACCTAAGTGAGATGCAGAGGAAGCAGGATAGGAATGCTATACTGAAGAAAAGTACAAAGCCACATGGCTAATCATAAATAGAAATATGGGTTAACTTAAAGTGTAAGATTTAGCAAGTAATAAACCTGACCCATAGACCAAACAGCTTGTAATCAATATAAGCTTCTGTGTAATTATTTGGAACAAAATGACTGAGGGACCAGCTGAGCAAGACAGAGAAACAGCAAATGGTGCCCCAATTTGGGGGTCGTTTGTAGCTAGAGTTTTTTTTTTTTTTTTTTTTTTTTTTTTTTTTTTTTTTTTTTTTTTTTTTTTTTTTTTTTTTTTTTTTTTTTTTTTTTTTTTTTTTTTTTTTTTTTTTTTTTTTTTTTTTTTTTTTTTGTCTAGTCTGTGCCTATAGTCAGGAAAAATCTTTCCCACGCAGTCCTGCAGCTGCTGCTTATAAAATAATGACTCAGATGCTTATATTAATTACAAACTGTTTGGGTTATAGTTTAGGCTCATTATCAGCTAGCTCTTCTAATTTAACTCAGCCCATTTCTATTAATCCGTGTATTACCACATGGCCCCATGGCATTATCTGAGTTCCTGTACTACTTGCTTTCTCAGCACAAGCTCCCAGAGCCTCTGACTCCACCCTTTTTCTCCTTTATCTATGCTTGGAATTCCATTCTGCCTCTAAGCTGCTTTGCCACAGGCCAAAACAATTTCCTAATTAACCAGTAATAAAGCATATTCACAGAATACAGAAAGACATCTCACATTAACCCTAGGTGGGTTGTCCTTGGCCCATGTCTGGAAAGAGGAGTGAGCCTGTACATATGAGCTCAAGATGGGTGGGGTCAAAGAGGACCTCTAAGAAACAGAACAAAGCTTTGGGGCCAATGTGTAAGGTCCAGTGGATGTCTGAAATGATGAACAGTGCCTGGTCCTGGGGAAGGATGAGGTGGTTATTTAAGTAGAACCATTCATGTTTTGTCTGCATGGCCTCTCTTAAAAGAATTTATCCCTCTCCTCTGGTTGATAACAGGGCTGATAAAAGAGTATCAAAGACAAAAATACGTACTGTTCATTCAGTGAAGCTGAGGACAATTCCCAAGCATTGCCCTGGCATTACCTAAGGCCATTGGATTCATGAAGGACTGATGTCCTTGGCAGTGAATTATGGCTACTTCTACAGAGAGCTTGAGGGCCTGCAAGAACTTGTCTATATAGGGTCGATTAACTATGAAAGTGTTCTGGGAAGTAAGAAAGCTTCTTTCTTTCCAAAGGACATAATGGGAATGGGCTATTAGAAAAACATATTTAGTGTCACTGTAGATGTTATTTCATTGACCCTTGGCTATTTGGAGTATTCTAATTAACACAATTAATTCAATCTTTTGTGAAGAGGTCTTCATTGGCAGGTGGGTGACTTCAATTGTTTTGGTGGAAATCACCACTGCATATGCCACCTGGAAGTCTATGCTTTTGTACACTGTAAATATTTGGCTCTGTAAATATTAGTTTAACAAAATGCTGATTGGTCAGAAGTAGATAGGAAGTAGAGGCAGGGCAACCAGATTAGGAGAATTCTGGAAAGCAGAAGAGCAGAGGCAGATGCCAGTCTGACACAGAGGAAGCAAGATGAAAATGCAATAATGAAAAAAGGTACCAAGCCACATGGCTAAGCATAGATAGAAATAATAGACAAACTTAAAGTATAACAGTTATCAAGTAATATGCCTAAGACATAGGCCAAATAGCCTATAATTAAAATAAGCTTTTGTGTCATTATTTGGGGCTAAGTGACTGTTGGGCAGGCTAGGCAGGACATAAACATTTCTGACTACAGTCTGTAAGAGAGTGTCCATCATTAAAAAGATGAATGGGGGTTTAAGAAGTGTTGGTTTAGGAGACCATGCAGAAGTGAGTTCAAGGTCTCCACAGCTTCTGGGCAGGGGGTGAGAGTAGGAACCAGAGGACTAAGGGAGAGGGAGGAAAGCTGCAGAGTTTTGGGCAGAACTAGAGGACAAGGTAAATTGGTAGTTTTCTGTGTCCATAGCTTGAGTTCATGGCAATGGGTTTCAGAAACAGTAAATGACAGAGCTGAACCCATGAGAGTCTAAGGAGGGAAAGAGAAAACTGACTCAGAAGTTCTGAGATGTGGTGGATGGAGTATACAGTAATTTGGCTGTAACAGGATGATTTTGAGGGCCTCCTGGGTGCTAAGGCTCTCAGGCATGGCTACCATCCACATACAGACAGTCTAGTTGCTTGGACAGAAAAGCAATGGCCCAATTTGAAGGCCAAACCTGTGGCCATCCCCAGCCTTTATCTGTACAAAGGTGATAAGGTCAGGTGGGGTCTGGAAGAGAGAGAGAAGAGGCCTTTAGGAGGGCATTCCCAAAGTGAAGAAAAGTGGCAATGATCAGTGGCCAAATAGGTGAGAAACCCTGTGGGAGCCACTCAGGCTACTGAGTACAGGGACTAGGCTGTAATGGCAAAGCTAGGGATCTCCTGATAGAAGAATCTCATCAGGCCCCCAAATTAGAAAATCTGATCTGCTATGGTTGGGGGATGAAATCCCACAGGACTTGGACTCTGTCAGAGGTGAGGGTCTTAAGCTCCAGGATGAATTGAATGACCAAATACACCACAATGTGAGCTTTAGATTGGAAAACACAATATCTAGAGAGTCAAGGTGGTTTAGGAACGAAGAGGTGGGATAGAGGCAGGAGGGGACTGCAGAAAAGGAGTTGGTCTACATATTGGAGACGTGTGCTTGACCTTGGGTCAAAAGAGGAAAGATCCCAGACTAAGGCTAGGCCAAAGAAATGAGGGTTGTCCTGGAAACCCAGAGGGAGTACGATCCATGAAAGCTGTCTGGAGAACCGGGTGTCTGGGTCCTTCTGGGTGAAAGAAAAGAGGATGTATGTGTCAAGATGTAGAAAGACAGGAAAAAAGTATCTTTTAGGTCCAGGAAGATAAAAAGAGAAGCTGTAGGAGGAATGTTAGTAATAAGGATGTAGGGATTGTTTACCAGTGTGTGTGTGTGTATGTGTGTGTGTGTGTGTGTGTGTGTGTGTGTGCTGGAATAAATGCTTCATTAATGAGGCAGAGGTCTTGAACTCAATGGTAAGCACTGGAGGGCTTCTGAATGGGAAGAATGGAGTATTGCAAGGTGAGTCAATGGGAGTTAAAAGCCTCTGAGATAAAAGTGTCCAGGAATAATGAGCTTGAGTCCATGGCAATGGGTTTCAGAAATAGAAAACTGGAGTCTAAAAGAGAAACTGGAAGAGTCATTAAGGCAAACTGGGACTGGCTCCTAGTGAGTGGCAACTACTGAGTTGGAGATATCCCATACTTGGGATCTACTGGATTCAGGAGGGTAAGGACAGGACAGTCTAAGGTAGGAACCTATGAGGCTGTTAAGGGGAGAAGAAGGTGGAAGTCAGAAGAGAGTGTGGAGCCCAAAGTGAGTGTACCCAAAGTAGCTGAGGATATCACAGCCAAGCAGAGGTACAGGGTAGGAGGGTATGACTAGAAATGAGTGTGAGAAGAATCACCTGGAAAGACTGCAGGGAAGTGTCAGAGTCTTAAGGGGAAAAGAGGGAGTCTCAATCACCCCCATGACAGAAACTGCTGAGGGAAATGTGAGACCCATGTAAGAGGTTAAAACAGAATAGGTATCTCCCATGACCACCAAAAAGTTAATGGACTTACCTACTACTTACCTCTTACACTAGGCTTGGAGAGGATCATGGGAGTCTCCAAGTCTGGGTGGTATCAGTCCTTTGCCAGGCTGAGGATCTTGAAGGCTGGAAAGAGTCTTAGATGGCAGTGTTGGTGAGGCTGGACCTCTATGACATGGCATAAAGGACAAGCTTGTGTGAGGGCATTCTGATTTCCAGTGACCAGGCTCCCAGCAGGTAGGGCATGACCTGTCCAATGTTTGAGGTAGCAAGCACCAGGATCAATGATCTTCCTGGCCTTTGGAGCAGGCACCTGGCAGAACTGACTTGAGCTGAGCTCCAGTGGGATGAAGCATCATGGACTTCCCTTGTCAGGGTGCCTAAAGCGTCAATGCAGTTGTCAAGGCATGGGCTTGGAGCATAGCCTTATGTTGCAGCCTTCTCTGTTGAGATGACTCAACTGCCTCTTGTTGGGTACTAAAAACCTTAAAAGCCATTTTCATCAATGCTTGTATTAAAGTATCCTGTGCTGACTGAGAAATGAAATGGGTGACCAGGACAGTGGTTTCCCCTGGGGAGGCTGGATCAAGGCAAGTATATTCAATCATGCTTTTTTTTTTTTTTTTGTAATCAGTTTAGAAAAATGGCTGGATTATCATCAGCCTGCTGTGGAATCTCTTGGAGCTTATCAAAATTAACAACATTGTCTGAATGTCTGAAGAAGGCAGCAGATCATGAGGTCCCTCTTTGCAGCCATTTTATTTTAAGCTGGCTGATAGTCTCAGTAGGGCTATGTAGCTAGCACTGCCATGTCACCTACATATTGTCCACTAGGTGAATTTGATCTGCATATCAGCTCCCTGCTGCCTGAACTCAGCCTCACACAACAGAAGTGAGGGGCCTGAATGACATATTGGTCATGCCAGATCAGGTCATAGGCTTGGGAAAGATAACAAAACCCCTGGATATAAACAGGATTATCAGCGAATGAACCCAACCACTTTTTTCTCACAGCTGCCCATTTCACAAGCTTGCCTGTGCCAGAGCCTGATGTCTAAAACAATGCACACACTTTCATAGGCCTAGAGTCAAAGGTGGGTGTGGATGAGCCTTTGTGCAGAATGTCTTCTGCAGAAAGGAGTCTCTGGGAACAAACACAGTCTTTGCTCCAAAAAGGGGATGAGGTTGCCTGACAGGGTTGCAACTTTGCAGGGGACCAGCAAGGTTGGGAGAGGCCCTGGACCTCAGAGGCAGAAACTTGGAACACGTAAGTTAATGAGCCAAAAGCTGATCCAGTATGGCAGAAAGTGGGTATAAGAAGAAAAATGATTTTCCACCATGTGGTTGGAGGTCAACAGGGAAAATTCAGCTCCTCCAGCCAAAGCGATTTCTATATCCCAATATCAAGTCTCTCTGATGACACAGAAACCCAAATCAGGCCAAATTAAAAGAGAAGACCAGGTTTGTTGGACAAAATGCTCCTGGGTGGCCTTTTCTAGCCCCAGAGATGAGATGCAGATAGGAGACCAGGAAAAACTATTTGGCCACCTTCTAGGAAGCAGTTTAAATACCCTCTAGATGCAGTCTTAGAGAAGCTCTAGGGGACGAGCCCCTGCTTGGTGGGCTTTCTAAGGAGAGAAGGGTCTGGAATGGGAGGCAGTGAAGCTGAAGTAGAGCTTCCAACTGAACACTTCTTTTGTACAATATGTCCTGACCACAGCTTCCAGTCCCATCACTCCTAAGTCTCATGATCACTTGTATATTTAAAAAAAAAAAATTATGATCTCCATTCTTAGAGAATTTCATATACACAGAATTTATTTTTGTTCTACTCTTTCTATACACCCCTCCAACTCCTCAAAGATCCTCCACACCTTCCACCTTTATACATTCTTTCATATTTTAATAATCTTGTTGAGTCCATTTTGTGATTCCTATATATTCATAGATGTGGGTCATCCATTGTATCCATTAACCTACTAGGGACTACAAATTTAAGGAAATCTGATTCTCCTTTCTCCAGAAGTAATTCATTATCAAGGGCTTCTCAGGGAAGTTTCTGAGTTCCAAATTATCTCCATGTGATAATATTGACTAGCATGATCTAGTACAGGTGTTGTGAAGAAAACCACAGCTGTTGTGAGTTAATAAGTGATGCAGTCCTGTTATGTTCAGAAGATACTGCTTTGTTCCAGTTCTTTCCAGCCTCTGGCTCTTAAAATCTTTCTGTCCCCTAGTTTATAACAGTTCCTGGACCTTTTGTTAGGGAGTGTATGATAGAGATGTCTCTTATGTGACTAAGTGTTCCACTGACATTCATTCTCCAAACTTTAACCAGTTTTGACTTTCCTTATTATCCACAGTCCACTTTAAAGTGAACATTCTCTGATGAGGCTCAAGAACTGAACTTATGTTTGAATACAGAGATATGAATTCAAAGGTCAGTTTGATACTATGTCCAGTTAGAAAAGTAGTAGTAGGCCTGTGAACTTACAAGGTGTGGGTTCTTGATAAGATTTGACATACTATGTATGTTTTCTCCATGAAACAAATTTTAAATATGATCAAGAAGCAAGTAGTTACTTTATTAAACTTATGCCACTACTGCACCTGTAGGCATATGTTGCCACACAGATAATTACTGAGCACTTGTATGTTTTTTATGTAAAACTGTACATTTATAAGCTTCTCTCTGTGTGTTCATATCCTTTGAAGTGTAAATATCAGTATATCTAATTTTTAAGAATGTAGAATATACAAAAATAATTAAAAATTAAATGTATTATTCTTGAGTTTCATGGTGACACTGTTCAAGATAGTTAAATCTGTGACCAATGATATAAGAAGTGAATCTAGGACTAGCTAAAGAACTCCTTGAAGCCATATTGCTAATTTTTGTTCCTAGGTTTAATACTATAGCCACTAAGAAATCAGGATTCAAAGTTGTTTAGGGTTTTATTCTTTGCCTTTTTCATTTTTAAATTTTATCTCCTTGATAGAGCATATTTGGTCTCTAAAATTGTTACTGTTCTCATATGGAAAAAGCCTCACATCTTGATGCTTGGATCCAGAAGGCCCATGCATTCATTAATGATTTTATTGATTGAGAAACCTGACAACTCGCGCGCGCGGACCCTGCACCGGCCGCGGAGCCGCTATGGGCCCGCCAGGCCCCTGGCGCGGCGCAGCGCAAGCACCGGCTCAGAGCCAGGATTGAAACTCCAAGACGGATGATCAAGACCCTGGGGACATTAGCCCCCTTCAGCAAATGGTGGCTTCAGGAGCTGGGGCTGTGGTCACCTCCCTCTTCATGACACCCCTGGATGTGGTGAAGGTCCGCCTTCAGTCCCAGAGGCCCTCAGTAGCCAGCGAATTGACACCTCCTTCCAGATTCTGGAGTCTCTCCTACACCAAATGGAAGTGCCTCCTGTACTGCAATGGTGTCCTGGAGCCACTGTACCTGTGCCCAAACGGCACTCGCTGTGCCACCTGGTTCTAGGATCCTACCCGGTTCACTGGCACCTTGGATGCCTTTGTGAAGATTGTGAGGCATGAGGGCACTAGGACCCTGTGGAGCGGTCTCCCAGCCACCCTGGTCATGACTGTGCCAGCTACTGCCATCTATTTCACTGCCTATGACCAACCAAGGCTTTCTTATGTGGTCAATCCCTGAACTCTAACCTCTATGCACCCATGGTGGCTGGTGCCCTCGCCCGAATGGGCACCGTGACAGTGATCAGCCCCTTGGAGCTTGTGCGGACCAAGCTGCAGGCTCAGCACGTGTCATACCGGGAGCTAGCTACCTGTGTACAAGCTGCCATGGCCCAGGGGGACTGGCGTTCCCTGTGGCTGGGCTGGGGTCCCATAGCCCTTCGAGATGCACCCTTTTCAGCTCTGTACTGGTTCAACTATGAGCTGGTGAAAAGCTGGCTGAACGGGCTAAGACCAAAAGAGCAGACATCTGTGGGCGTCAGCTTTGTGGCTGGCGGCATCTCAGGAATGGTGGTCGCCACCCTCACTCTGCCCTTTGATGTGGTGAAGACGAAGACACAGCGGCAGATGGCACTGGGAACAGTGGAGGCCGTGAGAGTGAAGCCTCCAAGAGTTGATTCTACCTGGCTCCTGCTTCGGAGAATCCAGGCCGAGTCGGGCACCAGGGGACTCTTCGCAGGTTTCCTCCCAAGGATCATCAAGGCTGCTCCATCCTATGCTATCATGATCAGTACTTATGAATTTGGCAAAAGCTTCTTCCAGAGGCTCAACCAGGAGCAGCCTCTGGGCCACTGAAAGGCAAGGAACCAGCTCTTGCATGGGTGGGGACAGACTGAGCCAAGTGCCTTCCCTCACGACCCAGTCAAAAGGAAGGCTGCCCTTCCATCTGATTCCTACTGTTCCCTCACGGTCACCACCATCCACCTCTAAGTTCAAGACCAAATCTGACACCTGCCCCTCTCTTTGTACCCCTTTATGTTTGTAGCTTGGCCCCGAGGAATCAAGATCTCGGGGCCAGGCAGCCCTGTTTATTCCTATCTAAAGATGATGACCTGCATAAAAAAAGAAAAACCTGACAACTAAAGAAGGAAAATGATTTTTAAAATAAAATTACTTTATTTTAATGTCTTCAAATAAAAACATCACACAATTTTTTTTGTACAAAAGTAGCCAGTCAAATACTTTCCTAGTTCTAATTTCTATACATCTCAGTAAACATCTATACAGTTAGAATGATCATTCTGAATCTGTGGTGATTCACTTGGGGTTTTACACTTCCAGAATCAATTACATTTTTATGCATTAATTTCCTATCAAAATATACTATCACAGAGTTGAAACTCGAAAAAATAGCTTTATATCCCCCTTTACAATCCACCTGCTTTTTGTTCGATGAAAGGATGCATCTTGGCAGACATTTTGAGAGTATGGTCAGTCCTGGTAGGAAAATGAGGTCAGCAGAGTTTATACTGCATTCACAGGCAGGAGGAGTGAGCAATAAACGCTGGTTCTAATCTCACTTACTCCTTTTAGTTAAGTGAAATATCTAGCCAAGAAAAATTGTTAAAGTGCACTTTCTAACCTAAACCAAAGGTAGAAACTCCCTCACAGATACATCCAGAGCTTTGTTTTCTAGGTGATTCTAGATACTGTCACATTGAATAATCAATATCAACTGTCACAATCTTGTTTTTATTTTGATTCTTCCACTTTTAACTTTGTGACTTCACAAAGGAACTTTCATTTCTATCTTGGAAAAATAAAGTTAATGAACACTCCTGTTCTACTAGAAATATAGTCTTCAAATGTTAGTATTTTTTTAATTAATCAAGATAAGTCTACCCCCCCCAAGAGTATACAATAGTAAGCACATGTCAGGCTTTCTCTGCATAATAGCTACCTATATATGATAAGAGTTTTTCATTATCACAGTCTCAGTGCTTAATAATTAGGAAAATCTGTTTATTACCTGAGATACTTGAAATAATCTCTTTGTACTCTGGCCAAGTATGTAGATAGGCTTACTACAGGCCTTCAATTTTCCTTCCATTCTTCCAAATCAAATCTCCTAGTCTCAACCCTAGAGCTGCATCAAACTAGCAAGCACTGCTGTGGTCTGCGGTTCACCTCTTCCTCATCTCCCTGAATCACACAGATCTCCCATCCAAAATTTCTTCTCCCCACTCATTGATTTTTCTTAGCTCCCAACCCCAGAGAGCTCTTACTTTGAACCCTTATGCCACTCTAGCCAGCAAAGCAGGTAAACTCACTGTGGCTCTTCACCTCTCTCTCCATTCCTCCAATCCTAGAACTGCATTAATCCCCCAGTCCTCCAGCTCAGTAGGGGATCACTTGCTCTGGTCTTTCCTCACTCCCAGCCCCAAATCCTGGGGAGGGGAGATAAACAGATCCTGGTAAAGCATCCTCCTTTTTTCCCTGTGGATACCTCTAACCTTCCTATCCTAGCTCATTCCATTTCTAAAGGCCAGCTCCAAATACCTAAAAACACATTATGCCTAGAATTCCTAGTGAGCACACCTATCAGGATCCCAGAATAATTTACTACAAGGCAACAAACAGCCACCATATTCTTCCAAAAACTAGAAAGGACAGCAGAAATGAAGGAACACAATAAGAGCAGATATTAACATCTAGAATTACAATCTTCCCAAACCTAGATGACAAGACATCAGGAGAAAACACAATCAATGGCAACCAGGACAGTATGTCCCCAGTAGACACAAGCAACTCTACCACAGAAGACCCTGAGAATGACAGCATAGCCGGAGCAAAAACAAAACCAAAAACACCTTGCAATAGACCCGACGATAGCCTATATAAAAAGTTAGAGTCCTTAAAGAGGAAATGAAAAAATCCATTAAAGAAATTTATGAAAACACAGACAGTGGAAGCAAATGAATAAAACAGTGCAAGACCTGAAAGGAGACATAGAATCAATAGTGGGAACCCAAACTGAAGGAAATTTGAAGATGAAAAATTTGCTAACATCAGAGTCAAGTTTGACCAACAGACTACAAGAGATAGAAAGAATCTCAAGTATTGAAAGCATGGAAGAAGAAATGGATTACTGAGTCAAAAAATTTGTTAAATCTAAAAGAATCTTGACAAAACATTTGAGATTCTAGGACATTATAAAAAGACCAAATCTAAGTAGAAAAATATAGGAAGAAAATGAAACCCAGGTCAAAGTCACAAAAATATTTTCAACAAAATCATAGAAGAAAATTTCCCTGATGAAAAGAAGAAGATACCTGCTAAGGTATAGGGACTACACAAAACACTAAGTAGACTAGACAAGAAAAGAAAATTCCCTTGGCATATTATAATTACAATTCTAAATGTATAGAGTAAAGAAAAACATATCAAAAGCTGCTGGAGAAATATATCTATTAGAATAATACTTGACTCTCAGAAGACACTTTAAATGCCAGAAGGGTCTGGAAAGATGGTTTTAGAGACTCTAAGACAGCACAGATGCCAGTGAAAACTACCACATTCAGCAAAGTGCTCAATCACAGTATATAAAGAAAATAAAACATTTCATGAAAAAAAGACCCAAATTTACACAATATATTTACAAATTCATCCCTACAGAAAGTGCTATAGGAAAACTCCAACCTAAAGAGGTTAATGATCACTTTTTTTCATTCTTATCCTCTATATAGTTATTGTTAACTCTTCCACATTTTAAATTCTTTTTACTGTGTTTTTTTTTTAATAAATACAAAATAAAGGAAAAAAAAAAAAGAGGTTAATGAAACCTAAGATAACAAAAACAATTCCAAACTAAAAAATACACACCATACACACACACACACACACACACACACACATACACACACACCAACAAAATAACAGAAATCAACAAACACTGCAACATTGTTCATTGATATGTCTCAACATCAATGACCACAGCTTCCTAATTAAAAAATACGCAGATTTAACAGTATGGATGCAAAAAACAAGATTTATTCTTTTGCTGCATCCAATAAATACTACTCAACATTAAGAATAGGCATCACTTTAGGGTAAAAGGATGGAGAAAGATATTCCAAGCAAATGGAAAAAAGCCAATGCTGTCATTTTTGTATCTGACAAAATACACATCAAATCAAGACTAATCAAAAGAGATAGACAGGGAAGAACACTGCATATTCATCAAATGAAAAATTTACCAAGATTACATTGCAAGTATTAACATTTATGCACCAAACAGAAGGGCACCCAAGTTTGTAATATAAACATTATTATAGCTTAAATCGCATATTGACCGTCACACGCTAATAGATAGTGGGAAACTTCATTATCCCACCCACACCCAGAGACAAGTCATTAAGACAAAAACTAAACAGATATTTTTTCCACTGAAGCCCACCACTAGTAGTCAAATTGTAGACTACTATTTCAACAGCTGGGTAAGCCTTAATTCACCACCTCTTGGAATGTGATATTTCTGTAAGAGTCTCAATATGTATATATGTATATAACACATGCATTTAGTTTTTCTTTCTCCTGTCAATTTCTTTTCTACTAATTTAATTGATACCCCAGCAAAAGAACAAAAAGGCTAGAAGAAAATAAATTTTCCCTGCACATATCATGCATTCATTTATTCAAACGTCATTGAGCAAGCATTATTTACTAAACCTAACTTTCGCCATCAGGGTATAGGTATTAGAGATACAGTTTATGTTCTTTTTTTTCTTTATTGTGTTTTGAAAATCAATATCAAACTTTATATAAAAAAGCAAAATATCCAGGATAGCTTAAAAAAAAAACATACAGTAGTAAAACTTCTCTTTTCTCTAAAATACATGAAGCATTAAAAAATAAATCTAAAACTCCCCAAGCCAGGTTAAGTCCAGCTACTGATGAAGAGAGCACAGTAGGTCACAGCTAATGCCCATGGATGTTCTTATATCCACATGGAGTAAAGGAAAGCAAATGCTTATGAGGCAGGGTAACGTGCATTGTGATTGGTCTCACACAATGTACTGAGTCCATCCTGACACAGACTGGCTGACTCTGAGGAGCTGTAGTTGAAAATGAGATTCAGTGGATGAACGGAAGTAAAATTAGGCAAAAGAAGTTGAAGGAGAGGCAGAGGACATAGATAGCATGAGGAGAGCCATTGTTTCTGAAGAGAGGCTTCATTAAAATGCAAGACCCTCTCCACTGAGATACATGTTATTCAAGGCCTCACAAGTGCAAGTAGCAACAGCAAGTGACAGGAAGCCTGGAGAAGTGATCTTGAGTTCTAAGGAACCCTAATTGTTACAGTTGAATTAATAGGTTCAATGATTCACAGGTGACAGCTATCCTTTGAAGAGAAGAGGCTTCAAAGGAGGTAGAAGAGGGGACATTTGGGCAGGACTGAGTATTCTTATGAGGGAAAGTGTGTTCTATTTGGGTGGAGTGAATCGTGGCTCATCAGTGGTCCTGCCTTGGATTAGAACAGCTAGTTAAATGCCTACACATTGAATTGCAATATCTATAATACCTGCCAAAAAAGCCTAAATAGTATTAAAAATAAGACAAAGAGGATTTAATGTCTACAGATTTAAAGTGCAACAGTAAATATTCCTTAGTGCACAGGCATCACTGGTGATTAGGCTATCTAGCAGAATGGATCTTTGCTAAAATGTTAATGCAATTTTTATGAGATTATACTCTTAAAGGCTGAGCAATGTTATTGTAGCCAATTCAGGTCATATAATACATACTACAGAATGAGAGGAAGTAAAAGATCTGGCCAGAAACTGCTATTCTCAAAATATTTATACTTTATCAAGCCTGCCTACTTGAAACATTCTTTGAAACTTGGAAACATAGGCTTCCTATCTATTTGAATAGATAAAAGGCTTTTCTTTACATGAATGTTTCTTGGGGGAAACCTACCCTGCTATCAGGAAATATTCAGAGGAGTGAGGCCAGCAGCCTCTAATGAGGCTGAATCACCAGAATTTGACTTTGAACTAGCTATTAATTCTGCTGACTTTGTGCACACTAAATGACACTAATGTGGGGAAGAGAATAACTGATGAGACTGAAGCTGAAGGGGGAACCTCTACCTATGTTGACCATCAATGTCACTGCTGAGTATAAGGGCAGCATAGAGATAATTCTCACCTATGTGGTAACATTCCAGATTTTATAGACTCATAAGCAAAAAAATAAGTTTTAATGATGATGGGTGACTAAAGGTATGACTGTAGGGAATGGTTTTGTCCTTTTTGAGGATTTGAAAACAGAAATTCATTCAGTTACTACTTTAAAGACAGGCATGGTGGCATTTAGAGTACCTATAATATTATATACTGTTCCAGGCAGATTTTAATCTGCTGAATCTTTACTGTAATCCTGTGAGCTTAATATTGTTTTCCTTGTTTAAAATTTAAGGTAACATACACATAGAGAGGTGATGATGCTCTGCTAAGGCCTCACAACTTGATGGACTCAGATTAGCAGGAAAGCTGGGTTTCTAATGCAGGCACTCAATTAATATGCTACTAACCAAAGTGCATTGGAAAGATGGTGAAATACAGGCTCTTCCAAAGGGCTGCGTTGTAAGCATCTGTTTGTGCATGACTTTAGCAGCCACTGACTTGGGCCAGGGGCAACAACACTAAAAGTGAAAAGCTGAGGATATTTATGTACAAACAAGATTCATTACAAGCGACAACCAAAAGAACTAGAGGAGAACAGAATGAAAAGTAAGCAGATGGTACAGAAGTTGGGAGTAGAATGATACCATGAACCCATCTGTGATTTTCTCCATTCCTTCTGAACTAAAGAAGAGACAGCAAGGGGAGTAGGCAGACTCTCCAGGAGGTAGGACAAGACCCAGGGGACATTACTCAGGAAAGAAAAGTGTCATAGTCATTGATATAGCTTTAGAAACTTAGACTCTATTTGTAATCATTGACTGCAATTATTAAAAGTGTCTAAAAGTCCAAGTGATTTCTCAGAGTTATCAACTGGAAATCAGTGGGGAGCATTATAATGATGAGCTGAGACAAACCAACAGAATCATTTCAGTGGAAGCCAGCATAGTGACTGATTTTTAAAATACTTACTTGACTATTATCAGAAGGTCGCAGGAGTTCCAGACTCCTTTATATCCCAGGTTGCTTACTGAGAAATGAGAATAAAGTAGTCATTCTCTAACTGGTAAAGATGAATGCTAAGATTAGAGCCACAGAAGTAACGGAACAGTAATAGCCCAGCTAATGACTTAGACCTATGTAGAACATTTATTTTTCTACCCATAGAAGTAGCATATTATCTCATAAGGATTGCTTTTCAAATGTAGTGTGACTAAGAGGAACGTATGCCGAAGAAACAGTTTACTCATAAATGGTAATATAAGCACTCTCTATATACATAAATAAATAAGGTATATACATAAGAGTGATTCCATTTCACTAAATAGAATACATCAGTACATGATACCAACAAAACTGACCAAATGAAACAAACTAAGCCTGGCAAACAATTCTCCAAATAATAGAATTTAAATACATAATCTTCTATTTAAAAATACAAATAACACCGGCATATTCTAAGTGGTGCTTTTACAGAAATTTTAAAGATTGTGGAATGATGATAGGTGACAATTGTGAAATCATAAATTTACAAGTCTTTTTTAAGTCTCAAAAAAAGAATTGAAAACTAGACAATGGTTCAAGAAATTTTCTCATTTAACTTTATAAGATAGCTATCATATAAAGTTTTAATTAATTATGTTTCTGATATCAGAGATGTTATGTGTTACATAAGTAAGGTTGGGGAGTCAAGCAATTCATTTGTACCTGAATTTTCTAGCTTTTCTTTGACTTTGTGTTCAAAGTGGCCATGCTGTTGTAACCAAACAGGTATTTTTTTTTAAATTCCCATAATTCAAAAATAAATTTATTTTGCATTGTAACTTATTACTCAGAGTTGTGAAATATATCTTAATAAGTCCATAGTGCCTCCATCCATACTCTATTATGTGATAATGAAGATCCTTATGAATCTGGCTATCAAGGAAACATAACAGAGTAATTAGTCAGTGGTTCTTCAAAGTTGATTTGTGGTACTTAACACATAAAATGTGACATTAGATGTACAGCTGAGATTTTCCTAGTCTACCAATAAGCTGATATACATAACAATAAGTGTAGCAATAACAATAAAAGTTCAGTCTGTTGACATCAGAATCTGTCTACTTGCCTTTATTTTACCCTGGCTCCTCCGTATAAAAAGACAGAACCTATAAAACCACATCTGTTGGCTAAGTAGTGTACCTTAGCATACAGCTACTAGAAAGTACCCTGCAAGTGAACTTCACAGGTTGCTGGTAAAAGTGGCTGCAATGCGTTCAAAATAACGGTCATTGGTTTTCACAAAACACTGATATATTTTAGGATCAGATTCCTCCATTAGGTACCCAGATCCATGAACAACCACACAGGTGAGTCCTGAGTGTTAACATGTATATATTTAGGACTATGTTGGACCCTTTCAGATCCCTTGCTGTAGAATTATTCCATTTTCATCTTCCATCTCTTGCAATCACAGCCAAACAGGCTTTTATGGCCTGGCGTTCTGTGGGAAATAGAGTCTCTTTGGGGAGTTCTTTTCACTGACTGCTTTATAAAATAAAGTACTTCAACAGAGCCATTTGCATAATGAAATTGTAACATCCATAACAGATTAAGAAAATTGAATCAAATGAAGCTAAAAGACAGTTTGAGAATAGGTTTCAGGGATAGATAAGGGCTTCCTAATCCACATAGTTTTATATTTATAGTTTTTCTGGGAGACAATGTTTCACTCTGCTATGCAATGGAGAATGCTATTTAGAAAACTAGGGCTGTATATCCTTTACCCAAGTGTGCCAATTTTCATGATTTGTAGGAGGCACTTTTGAAAATTCTCAGAGATCTTTTGTTTACTTTTTAACCTTTACTTTGTGAATTTGGGTAGCAGATTGATTGTTGGATGATTGGTGTCTTGGGACACCCACTGGTGTACCAAGGAGTCAGCCTGAAATTCTCTTGCAAGAGAACTGTTTTTCCTAGAGATTTGTATTTTCCTCCACTTATGCTGCCCTTCCAGAAAGAGGCCATTCTGTTATGTGTGTGTTATCCTCTGGAATATCTGAGAGATTATATTCAGCTTGTTACTTTCTCAGGGACTTTCAAAAATTTTTTTTGACAGCATCCAAGAAAGGTGGTCAGATCTTTGTATCCATATTCATGTATCACTGTGTAGAATCATCTGCATTTCTTGGATCACATTCTTAGTTTTTATGACAAAATTCTCTTGGTAAGCAGGAAAATTTCTTGACAAGTTGAGAACTTCTAATTAAAAAATTTTAAAAATAATAGAAAGTCATATATCTTAATGAATAAGACAATAAATTCTCAACTGTCCAATAACTGTTTTAATTAATTGGTTTTACTAATGATCTCTGAGTAGTTCTGGAATTTCCTGAGTTCTAAATTATTTGGGACCCTGTTCCCCTAAAGTCATAACTTTAACCATTAAACATGTATTGAGCAGTACTGTGTGCAGGCACTATAATTTTACTTGAGTTTTGAAACTAATCAGAGACTATTTTTCAGAGCTGAATACCCATTTCTAATTGGTGCAAGGCTCTTCTGCAGTCTCCCAACTTGAGCCACCTGCTTTGGCTGCTGAAAGATCTCAGGGACTCTTTAATCTTTGCTTTCTGTGTAAGGAGATGATTACAGGAAATTGGCTCTTAAAAAATGTCACTGATGGCCCATTACTAACGGCATCTAATTTTCAGGCAGCCATTTCAATAGACTATTAGGAAGGACTGGGGCCAGTGTCAAATGAAAGGATCAGCAAAGGAAGTACAACTTTTCCTGTTCTTTTCAATAAATCTAATAGTTGTAATGCAGTAACCAATAATGCTTCTCGCTACTCCAAAGCTACAAAGTGATTGGTTCAGTCCCATGCATATTTCCAATGTCAGTCCAGAGCCCGTGAGCTCCAAGTAGCTCAACTGTCTCTGAGGGTTTCCCCATAATGATCTGGCCCCCTTTGCTTATATAATCCCTCCTCACTCTCTTTGACTGGACTGGGAGTTGGGGCCAGAGTTCTGTGACTTTTTAAAGTTTCTGTCACTTAACTTTTCTTTTTCTCATTTATTCATTGTATTTAATTCTTAGAAGTGGATGTCACAGTAGCAAATTCAGTGGAATTTTAGGAGACCAAATGTAGATGGACACAGGATCCAAGTAGTATCATTGTAAGGAAACCTGAAGATCCAACACATTCTTGCTAAAGAGTTTCCCTCTTTCAATGACATAAGAGTGCTTTCGCTTAAGGTCTGAGCGAGTACATACTCTGTTTATCCTTCTGGGTTTCTGAGACCTTGCTCAGGAGGATATTCTCCAAATCCATTCATTTGCCTGTGAATTTTAGGATATTATTTTTGCTTACTGCTGAGTAGTACTCCATGGTGTAGATGTACCACAGTTTGTTAATCCATTCTTCATTTGAGGGGCATCTAGGTTATTTCCATGTTCTTGCTATTACAAATAATGCTGCTATGAACATACGAGCTAATCCCTTTGAAGTGCAAATGTACATCTTTAGGGTATACACCCATAAGTGGTGTTGCTGGATCCTTGGGGAGATTGATTCCCAGTTTTCTGAGAAACCACCATACTGCATTCCAGAGTGGCTAGAAAATTTATGCTCTCATCAACAATGGAGGAGTGTTCTCCTTGCTCTGCATCCTTTCAAGAATAGGCTATTATCTATGCTATTGATCTTAGCCATATTGGCAGGTGTACGGTGGTATCTCAAAGTTGTTTTGATTTGCATTTCTCTGATGCTTAAAGATGTTGAGTATTTTTTTTTCAGGTGTCTTCCTTAGTTTCTTCTTTTTTTATTTTTTACTACATTTTTTTCTTTATTTATTTTGTATTTATCAAGAAAAACAGTAAAATTAATTTAAAATGCTGATAAGTTAACAATAACTATAAAGAAATAAAAATCATAAGCATGACTTATCAAGGGTGATAATGCAAATAAGATTGCTACACATATATTTACTTTGTGTTCAGCTTTCCCTCTGAATTTTTTTTTTCCATCCCTGTATATCCTTATTCAAGGTCCCTTCCCCCTCCTGCCACATCAGGTCATTTTTTCTTCTCCACAACTCCCCATCCCCTCCCTGGGCAGGGAGCAGACAGTCCTATGGTCCCACTGACCCAATAATGCTTAGATCAGTCTCCACTCCTGGTAAATCCAATTTTGCCAAGCATGCCCAAGCTGCAAACCACAACCACTGAACAGCTTGGGATCAGAAACACCCTGAACTGACCCTTCAGATCCCACTCCAACTATAGGAACACCTGACTCACTCTTGAAGATGTTAAGTATTTTATCAAGTGACTATAAGCCATTTGTAATTCTTCTGCTGAGAATTCCCTTTTTAGTTCTTAACCTCATTTTTTTTTAATTGGGTTATTTAGGGTTTTGAGCTTTAGTTTCTTGAGTTCTTTATATATTTTAGAGATCAGTCCTCTGTCACTTGTAGGGTTGGTGAGGATCTTTTCCTATTCTGTAGGTTGTCACTTTGTCCTAATGACTGTGTTCCTGGACTTACAGAAACTTCTCAGTTTCAGGAGGTCCCACTTATTGATTGTTGTTCCTAGTGTCTGTGCTACTGGTGTTATATTTAGGAAGTGGTCACCTGTGCAAATGTGTTGGAGGTTATTTCTCACTTTCCTTTCTATCAAGTTCAGTTTAGCTGGTTTTATATTGAGGTCTTTGATCCACTTGGATTTGAGTTTCTATATAGTGACAGGCTTGGATCTATTTGCATTTTTCTACACACTGTCATCTAGTTATGCCAACACCATTTTTGAAGAGACATTTTTTCCAATAAATATTTTTTTACCTCTTTTTCACAAATCAGGTGTTCATAGGTATGTGGGTTAATGTCCGGATCTTCATTTCAATTCCATTGATTCACAAGTCTGTTTTAATGCCAGTATCAGGCTGTTTTTATTATTGTAGCTTTATAGTAGAACTTGAAGTTGGGCATGGTGATTCCTCTGGAGGTTCTTTTGTTGAGCAAAATTGATTTGGCAATCCTGGCTTTCTTGTTATTCCAAATGAAATTGAGTATTGTTCTTTCAAGGCCTCTAAAAAATTGTTTTGGGGTTTTTATGGGAATTACATTGAATCTGTAGATTGCTTATGGTAAGATTGCCATGTTTACTATGTTGATTCTACCTATCCAGGAGCATGGGAGATCCTTCCATTTTCTGATGTCCTCTTCAATTTTTTTTTCTTCAGTGATTTAAAGTTTTTTCTAACAGAAATTTTACTTCTTTGGTTATAGTTACCCTGAGCCATTCAATGCTATGTGCAGCTATTTTAAAGGGTGATGTTTCCCGTATTCTTTTTTAGTCTCTTTATCTTTAGTTTATAGGAGGACTACTGATTTTTTTTTAATTAATCTTGTATCCTGTTACATTTCTGAAGGTGATTATCAGCTGTAGAAGTTCTCTGGTAGAATTTTGTGGATCATTCATGTACACAATCATATCACCTGCAAAAAGAGATAGT